>JBAMJV010006063.1:102500-128855 GCA_037951105.1 Echinarachnius parma
GTATTTCTTAGTTATTTAACATATTCCCCCCTTTAAGTTTTGTTTTATTGTATTGTTTTAGTCAAACTATTGAGTGGGCATAGGCCCTTGCGACTTTTCACGTACCCAGAGCACTAACTCCATGAACGCGTCTGGAGGCACCCGATGAAAACCGATGAAACAAATCTTGTTAATGTGAAGAAGAAAAAAATCAATGGTGTAGCGTTGTCGGATTGATTGGGGGCTCTCTCTGATTATGTATGTCTTAATTATTTCACATATTTCCTCTTTTATGTTTTGTTTTATTGTTTAAGTCAATGTGTTGAGGGGGGGGGGGGGGGCATAGGTTCCCCGTGCCTCTTGTAGCAACGCCACTGAAAGGGATATATGATAATTCATTCATATAGCGCAAACATGATACAATGACCTTACACCACAAAACGACCAATAAGTCGCGAAAACTAATTGTGCTGCTTTTCATAAAATATTTAAATAGAAGTCATTACATTTAAAATGGTATAACATTCATCATATTTGGACTAAGCTAACCCTCTCAAAATGAACACCAAAGATTTGGAATATGGCTGAAACATTTTTAAAATAAGGGAGAAACGGGCCATTTGAAAGATCAGTTTCCATTAAAGCACTGTAATAACATCACATTTATTAGATGAAAACATAATATTTAAACATGATTTCCGATGCTCAAAATGTTACAGAAGCTAGATTAAAATATGCCTATTCAGGAAATACCAAAATCCCAAATCTCATATTTTGAACAAAATGCTACTATTTTAGCTAATAAAAGAGAAACTACCACATCGACATGACTGTCGTTTTGTGGTGTAAGGTAAGTTTATTCAGTCTCCAGACGAAGCTTTTGGTATAGATTGCGTCATTCCATTCATGAAACTGTTACCCGGATCTCAGACACATGATATTGCATGTAATATCAATTCACAATTTTGCTTCCTGTCATTCATTTTTTAAAATCAATATTTGGCCACTTTCCATTTCGAATACAGTAAACATAATACCTCATCAAAATAGTAGTCATGATTATGATAAAAAAAAGTATCTATAGTATGTTTAATTGTTTATATATCATTAGCACTATATTATGTTCTCGGTGTTTCATGGTTATTCTTGACGCTAAATGGAAGACCATACCGATGCATATTAACGAAATGCTACATATTATGTGTATGTTTTATAAGTATTACGTGTTAGTGTGTGTGTGTGTGTATTGCAGAGTATTACTTAAAGTAGTATAACGTTTGGGGTTAAAGGGATCTAGTAATGTGTGGTTGATTAAATGTACATTGTTGTAACCTGATATTTCCTGATATATGTGAAAGTTTCACGTTAAATGGATAGCATATGGCCAAGTAATGAGCCAGTGATATTCACTGGCTCATTGCACTGACTTTGAACACAGTTATGACTTTCCATTGGATAATTACAAATCCGAACGCTTCAATCGTAAATATCTTTTTAACAAAAGGAACATCGAAAACACGAAACCTTTTCCATGCTTCTATTGGTAATATGAATTCAAGAAGTTATGATAGAACCACAAAAGGTATAAGGAAGATTTGTGGATTTTGACAATGTTACGTGCTCCTATTGGCATAAAGCACGAACGTGGGTGTAGGAGCAAATTGTTTCTTTTTCTCCAGCCAAAATGAGCTAATTTTTCTGAAAAATAAGCACAAATGTACTTATTTCGTCGAATATGAGGTGCATTTTGCCCGAAAATATGGGTATTTTAAAACTCCTATATGGGGCCGCAGCCTCCAAGCTACCCTCACCTGCCTCGTTAACCCATGAACACTACAAATTCCATCGGAACAATGGATGGCACATATAACCATACACAACGGAATGAAAATACAAACAAACAAACAGATTGTGCCCCAGTCAAAAAAAAAGTAATCCATAAAATGACCCGAAGTTTCTTTCCTCTGTATATAGGAAAACCACAGCCGGTTACTACGTGTCATCGTAATATTCATGTGACACCATTTCATGTCCAATTGGGATTCCCAGGTAGCCTTTAAATGACGCAATTTTGGGGGCGTTTCGTGAGTCCCTTTTTACAAAATTGTAAATGTTTATTTCTATTCTGGTGGTAATTGAGTGAGTGAGTATAGGTGTTTGATTTAAATATTGATTTTTGTAGGTACATATTGATTGAACTATTTATGAATTGGGCGATTGTTTAATTAGTTGACATATTTAATAAATGATCGATTGATTTATTGATGTATTTATCTATTCGTACATTAATTAGGCATGTTCAGTCAGGATGTTATTCATTCATTCATTCATTCATTCATTCATTCATTCATTCATTCATTCATTTATTCATTCATTCATTCATTCATTCATTCATTCATTCATTCATTCATTCATTCATTCATTCATTCATTCATTCATTCATTCATTCATTCATTCATTCATTCATTCATTCATTCATTCATTCATTTATTCATTCATTCATTCATTCATATATTCATTCATTCATTTATTTATTTATTTATTCATTCATTCATTCGTACATTCATGAACGATTCTTTCATTAATTGATTGATTGATTGATCCAATCATTCATTTATTCATTCATTCATTCATTCATTTATTCATTCATTCATTCATTCATATATTCATTCATTCATTTATTTATTTATTCATTCATTCATTCGTTCATTCAATAACTATTCTTTCATTAATTGATTGATTGATTGATCCAATCATTCATTTATTCATAACATACATCAATTAAGTATGTTCCGTCAGTGGGTCATCTATTAAATAATTCATTAATTATCTCCAAAAGCATTAATTCAGTATAAACGCAACACAGTTGTATATACGGGTGCGGTTCGTTATTCCGAAGGTTCGTTATTCCGAAGGTTCGTTATTCCGAAGGTTCGTTATTCCGAAGGTTCGTTATTCCGAACACGCAAATTTCCTATACCTGAGTGTTCGTTAATCCGAAAATGAAATAGGGTTCGTTAATCCGAACATTTGTTGCATTATTCCGAAGGTTCGTTATTCCGAAGGTTCGTTATTCCGAAGGTTCGTTATTCCGAAGGTTCGTTATTCCGAAGGTTCGCTATTCCTAAAATGAAATCGGGTTCGTTATTCCGAAGGTTCGTTATTCCGAAGGTCCGTTATTCCGAGGGTTCGTTATTCCGAAGGTTCGCTATTCCTAAAATGAAATCGGGTTCGTTAATCCGAAAATGAATTTGGGTTTGTTATAATGCTATAATTTCATATAAAGAGATAAAATAAACTTAAATGTTTGATTGGTCTGGCCAAGGGAGGGAAAGGGGGAGGGGTATGCTTAATGCAGGCTGTAAATTAAATAAACAAAACACAAACTATAGTATTATAACAAGCCCGATTTAATTTTCGGAATAACGAACCCGATTTTATTTTCGGATCAACGAACCTTCGGAATAACGAACCTTCGGAATAACGAACCTTCGGAATAACGAACCCGATTTTATTTTCGGATCAACGAACCTTCGGAATAACGAACCTTCGGAATAACGAACCTTCGGAATAACGAACCTTCGGAATAACGAACCTTCGGAATAACTGAACCTTCGGAATAACGAACCTTCGGAATAACGGACTGTAACCGTATATACAAAGTGTTTTAAGTGAATGCATGCCGTTTAATGACATTGCATTATGGTAATAGAACAGTTTGGCGAAAATTATATTGACAAAGATTACATTCGTTTGAAAGTCTTACATGTAACGCTCATCCAAAGCCAGCGTTCTTTATTATTTTCGTATACGTTTCATTGTCGCTATAGCATACGTGCAGTAGGCAGTCATTAGACAAAACTCCATATACTACGAATATTATTTTGACGGACTGTTTTCAAGCGTATATATACACAATAAAATTAAGAAATTACAATATAAGTTCTAGAAATAATATATTAATCATTACCAATATTACAAAAATATGTTAGTTGACTTAAGTAACTCTCCATGTTATAGAAAGGATTTAATTTGTCAAAGGTAACTAACGTGAATTACAGTAGGGACAACCTACGATCATGTAGTTAATACCTGCAACATACCATACTATTATACTATAGCATAACTTTTAAAAGGCCATTACCAAACTGCTGGTACGTTATTAAATAATTTTACTTCTAGAACGTATTTGAAGAAAAAAAATGAGCACGCGTATCCCACGCGATACACCATGTAGAATCGGGCATGGTTGGTTGGTGATAGCTTGTTTGTCATTGATTGTTCGTCCCAGGGTCAGAGTGGATTATGGATAAGACCACTTACACCTATCAGGTACTTAAAGGGATTTAGTAACTTTGTCAGAACTTTATTAGAAATATAGTGGTTCTGACAGAATGACAGAATAAACTTTATTTGATCTAAATCGGTTCAGAAATGGCTGAAATATCCATAAACATAACCATTTGTAATAATTGTGGGGCCCCACAATAATTAAATAATTTTGAACCTGCCGTTAAAAATGCTTCCTCTTTTAAACAAATTAACAAAAGCGGGTTTGCAATTTTGTATTCCTTTCGAGCATGGTAGAGTTATAACTTTTAGTTTGTAATGTAAATGGTGCAGGTTTTGGTTACTAAAATTCAGTTTGACCAAAACTGTACTCTCAATTTACCAAAACTCAACTATCCCTTTAAGTGCTTATCCAGTATACGGTGTTTCACTAAAGTTTCACTAAAATCGATTTTAGCATTTTTTTTCGTTACTACAAAATCGATGCAAAATCGATGTAATTGTTTATAGTGGAACACGCTACTGATAATGATAATGTTGAGTGAATTTTATATTGCTTACTTTGATATGAAAATTTGAAATTTGATATGAGAATGGAACAAAGTTACAGTGCGGTTTTATGTATATGGGCCCTGGGGGTCTCCAGACTTGCTCCTGGAGACACTATGACCGGTATTCTACTAAATTGATCAACTTAGGCTAGACGACGACTAATTAAATTTGTATTCATATGCCTCTTCATTAATGTTATGTAAAATTAATTAATGTTTTGATTAAAATTCTATATACAAATTGATTGTGTATTTAATGTAGCAAAACGCAAACACAACTTTCCGCTTGGAATACATCAAATAGTATACGAGCGTGCCCTGTATACATGGAATGATATTGGCACTTAACCGTCGGCACGCGACTCGTTAGAATAGGAGGGCATTTATATAATTATATACATGTATTAACGTCAATGATTCCATTAAAGGGATCTGGTAACTTTGTTGACAAAGTGATGAATGGTTGATGCAATGTATATTGTTGTTATCTCATATATCCACAGGGTATTGTGTGCAAATTTCACTTTGTACACAGTAAGAAAAACTCCACCGGAGTTTTTCTTATCTGAATACTTCGATCGTACATATCTTTGTAACGAAAGGGAAATTTGAAAAACTGAAACCTGTCCCATGATTTTATTGGTAATACGAATACAACAAGGTATGAGGGAACCGCTAGAATACAAATTTTATTTTGAGGATTTGGACAATGTTAGTAAGTCCCTTCAATGTTCATGTATTATACTGGTGGTTAATACAGTATATTCACATACACCTACACACATTTCAGTAACCCGATATTATCCACATCCTTTTTTTCCTCGCATATTTCTCACGACAAATGTCTCGCTTTGTTAATACATTTCTTACAAATATCTCACTCTCACATTATTGTCCATAAAAAGAAGAAGACAAGGCTACCCGCATAATTCAATATGGCGGATGTCAATATGTAGCCATATACGGGCTGTCATACAATGTGACGGGCTGTCGGCAGTCATTCGAGACGCAGTGAAGGGTACCTTTCTTTTGTAACTATAAAGTTATTTTGCAACCGTGTGTCCACACTGTATGCAATACCTCTACAGGGAAAAGACACAGTATGAAAATTGTTTAAACACAATTTGTGAAGCACAGAGTGGACACATCGTCTTAATTAGAGCCTCAGAGTGGAGTTCCCTTTTCTGTTTAATTATATATTTACAATCGTAAGTTCACACTGCATTCAATAACTCTACAGGAACAAAATACACAGTATGAATATAGTGTGTACACATTATGAAGATAGTGTGTACACATTATGAACGACGATGTGCACACATCGTGTTTCAATTATATATATTTTTTTGGAAACATACTTTTCTGAACATGCTGAACTTGTTGATGGAATAGACTACACCTTTCATTTATAAGTTTTTGGGTGGCAGATACAAGGGCGAAGCTACGGGTGTCGGAGGGGTGGAAGGTGGAGAGGGGAGCACATATCTCCCACATATTATATTATATGTGCCACATCACAGGTGCCACTTTCTCCAAAATCTTGCTTCCAGAGAATTTTGACAAAAGGGATAAGAAAACTCACATTGTCATTTTGGGGAAGAAAAAATATGTTTCGGGCCAATACACGTATTTTGGAATTTATACAAAAAGGCTGAATAATTTCGGTGAACCCTCGCACATATTCCTAAGTTGATACTTCTTATCCTTCGGGTTGGGTCTGGTTTATAATAGCTCTTGACTACCAAGAACATTGTGTAGGGTTTCAGAGACGCACGACCGACAGATTGGCTCATAGCTCGATCCTGAGGTCTAGGGTTCGAATCCCGGGGGAAATCACCTTTCCTTGTTCATTTGTTTCATTTATATAACTGGTCAGTTTCACTCTGTTTGGAAACTATAAAATATATCATACATATTCCCTGACACACTATGACAGCGTGCAGTACTCATTATACGAGAAATGCGACTACTTGCAGTATTGCTACGCCTGTCTGTAGTCACAATGATTTATTGGTCCTTCATACGCACTCGTATAGTCAAATGGATTATTCCAATGTATTTGGCACCCAAAGGGTTGAACAATATTTATTATCATTTTTTATTCATACGAGTCATGTTGCACACGTGCCGTATGTTTGTGACGGTTAGCGTTATTTAGTGGCATAATGTATAACGTGGTCGGATTTGTTTTAGGGGGCTGGGGAGGGGAGCCCATTAATTCATTACAAATACGATATGCCTTAATGGATGTATTATTTTAGCATCAGAATAATTATTTGTATAATGAGATTATGTTAGAAATTAATAATTCTAATCAAATACAAATCAAACCACTTGTGCGCGTGTGAACCGTATGAGTCAACGTTGTCATCAGTAATTATGACAGCATATATAAGGGCGCCGCGAGCGTCTTATAGGGGTATAAATGCAAATATATGCACGTTTAAGGTCATCCTGAATTATAATTTATTATCTGCATCTCTATCCCTATCATGGTTGGAACATGTAGCCAGAGCCCTACTAGTAGCCTACGGCTCTGAACATAGTCAGGGCTGTATGTCTATCAGTATATATCCGGCTCTGAACTTAGCAATTGAATGGCGCCCTCTTTTAATACATCAATCATTCATTGTACCATGGATTTATGCCATCGATATAAAAAAAATATATATCGATGATTTATGCCCCCAGGGACGTTCGGTTATAATAGTAATGAGGTACTATTTCGTGAATCGATAAATACATTGAAAATCGTATCATAGTAAACTTAAATACAAATATGGATGTGCAGTATAAAGCGTCCCTCATGCAGTAGATGCGTAAATATTTTTACTGTTACCGCGCCAACCCCCAAGTTGTACAAAATGTATTTTGTTCATCCTTTTGATTATAGGTAATTGGTGGGCAAAGCCATTGTCAACCGACTCGAGGGCCAAGAAAAGGACAATGTGTACCACTATGAGAGAGTGGGGTGGGGGGGGGGGGGGGGGGAGGGGGCTAGGGTCTAGATAATAATAACAACGGCAACTACAGCAACATCAACACCAACACCAACAACAACAACAACAACAGCAACAAAAATTACAACAAAAACACCACCAAGTGTTGTTCGGGAGGGGGGCATTATATATCCCCCTTCATGTATAGCAGCCGATGAACGGGGGGAGGGGGCGTGTGGAGGGTGTCAGAGAGTGTGCTGGAAACCATAGGCACCATCTCTGCAGAGAAAACACAACATTCAGAGGGGTTTGGGGGATTTACAATTACGTCATTATAAAAGAAGCAACGAGTAAATTATGTGGATTGACACATAGACCGTTTTCGCAGCAGACGAGATACAGCAGCATCTTCTTATGTTTCGTAGTAATTACAAATTGAATCAAAGTGAATTTTGGATCCTCAAGAAGTAGGAGGCATAGGATATAATTGAATTATTGTTACCTACAATAAATATTAATCAACATCAATTCATTTCAGTGCCAGATTCTGTCGACATCAAGATGCCGCCGAGCAGTAAGTATTCAGGAATAACAAATGGTTGATTATGCAAACAACAATAACCGCCATTTTGTAACTACTGAGCTATTATGATGATACAAAAATGATTTATTATGAATTATGGTTTAATTGAATTGAATTTTCTCTTTTTCTACCATTTTTGTTTTGTCACCTAGACCCTGACTATGTATGACTGGAAGTGAAATTGTCACTCGTGTGTATTCAATCGCTGTGATTTTTTGATGAAGACAATGAATAAAAAGACATGACACACACACATTCATCCTAATTCATGTTTACACTGAAACAAAGGGGAATGAAAAATAAAAAGTATTGCCTAGTACCCTGAAACTATTCATATGGTTATTGTATTCATTTTAATTTTGTTTTTCCTTATTTTTTTCGGGCCAGTAGTTTTTGGTTTCGGGCCACCAAATTTGGAAAAATACTAATTTTACTGGCCCGACCGGGCCACTAGCAAAAAAAGTTAATTTCTAGCATTGCTATAGGGGTATAATTTTGTTTAAAGATAACGATTAAAAGTATCAAACATTTTCAAATGAATTTTTAACGATTAAAAGTATCAAACATTTTCAAATGAATTTCATTATTTTTTTCAGGAGATTTACCCATCACAATCTCTAAATGGTGAAATGTCTCGGTGCATAATCATATAATTCTTCATTAATTTTATTAAGTTGAATTAAAATAATATGAAAACAACATGGGGATTTGTTAGTATACACATCACAGTTTGGTTTGCACAGCAGTTATTAAAATGTCATGAATTTATTTCTTATACGGTTGTGATTGCATGAATTGAGGTGATATAATAGGGAAGAGCCGCGATATATCGATATAGAGGAGAATTTTAGTTTAGACCTATGGCAAACATGGCGATACTATCCTTGCAGGTGTTATTACATGCTGCAGGAGAGATTGTCTTATGATGTCACAATGAGAGAGAGAGAGATTCTATTATGACGTCACAATGACTTGTAAACATATCACTCGAGCTCAGAGAGGCTAAAAATGTAAAGATATTATTATGTTGCTTTTGTCATAAAACATAATTATAATTAATTCAAACATATAGAGAAACTGACAAGAAATATATAATGTGATTAAAAATGAGCAAAGAAAATGGGATTCCAACGGGATTCGAACCCGAGACCTCCGGATTGCTAGACCGGTGCTCTTACCGCCTGAGCTATAGAAAACCCTATAACGACATTCGTCCCAGAAACCCCTTGATTTCTATCCTTTGGGTTTATGTCAGGTTTATAATAGCTTCTGACCTCACGAGCAATGAAAATTAAGGGGTTACTGGGACGAATGCCGTCATAGGGTTTTCTATAGCTAAGTCGGTAATAAGAGCACCGGTCTAGCAATCCGGAGGTCTCGGGTTCGAATCCCGTTTGAATCCCATTTTCTTTGCTCATTTTTAATCACATAACATAATTATGTTAACTTTGTTGTCAGGAAAATCATGGAATGTTCCCTTGGGATTTGAAATGCTATTTCACGAAGACAATAATTCCCTCAATAGCATTTCAAATCTCTCGGAGAGGAACATTACGTGATATTCCTCCGGTCACCAATAAACATCTGTATACTGTCTTTTAGTAATTCTGACGTTTCTTTTCCCCATCATTAACAAAGAAAGACAATAGGTTATAACCAAATCATATCCATAATTGTCTATACGGAATTGTTGTATTTTTTGTCATAGGCTGCGGGATTATGCATTTTTGTGTAAGTTACCAACCATATCATGCGCTGTATTGTCACCCTTGTCATAATGTCATTATAATCTATACTGATATAATTTATACTTTTTTTTATTGTGTTCTTATTCATGCAGAGGAGCACGTAAGAGTAGTAACTGCAGAGTTTAAGAGAGGATGTACAAAGGCGAAGGAAGTCCGCACCCACAACAGTCAGGCGTTGAACTCGGCTCAAAAGACGATAAAGACCAAAATCAAGAGATTCATTGACCATGTTGACACAATCTTCGCGCAATGCGTTGGAAGTAGCAGGAACAGCGACGTCGAAGAAATCGAAAACAAGATGATGGCGACAATGGAGGAACAACTCGTGCGAGGTGAAAACCAGCCCATCAACGATTACCGGAAGGAGTGGGAGGATTACCACTCAGAACTGGATAGTCTGATGATGCAAAAAGGGGACTTGATGACGCAAAGCATGAGACAAGTCAAAGGGGCTTTAGCTGCTGAGCTCCGTGAGGACGGAAACCAGTTTGTGCAGATAGTTCTCGATCAAGTCTTTCAAACAAATGATGCCTCAGTCTCAGATGGCCCTCAGCATACCACGGGAGGGTTGCAACAAAGTGAACTTGGCAAGGGCCAGAAAGGCCGTTTGCACAGCTATCGAGGACAGGCATCAAGTGACGCATCGTCATCGTCACGGCGGTCGTCCTTGTCAATGCCATCGTCACGGCGGTCGTCCTTGTCAATGCCATCGTCACGGCGGTCGTCTTTGTCATCGCCGTCGGCACTGAGGTCACATTCATCGGAAAACGGAATCATGTCAGACTGGTCCGCGTATGAAAACACCGACTCCAGATCGCTCCAAGCCAACATCATTAAAGATAGCGAAACGCAATCGCGGCGACCTTACAATCAAATGACTGTGGATGGTAGCGATGATGCCAAAGACACATCGAAAAAGATGGATTCAATACTGTACAGTTCCGAGTTTCGAAGAACCAAAAAGCCCACAGACGTGTCAGGCAAGCCACCCCCAGCTCCAGGCATGCGAGGTGCACAACAGACAAAGAAAGTGGCGTCACGTGATCTCCCACGAAGGCGAAAGCCTCCGACCAAGCCACGAGCTGCTACAGCGTCTGCTCGTCATTCACAACCAGATGGTGCACCAAACAAGTCAATATCCCCTATTAGAGGTCGATTGGCGCGTAGAAGTGTCGAAAACCAACGAGCCATTGACCCCGCCAAAATGACCAACAATAAAGATATACCACCACTAACAAACCCAAATGACTATGAGCATCGGAAACCCGAGAATGGTCAGAAAGACACGAGCCCGAAATTGCAGCGACCGGCAACTTCTCCTCCAAAGCTGAAAGTGTATCGATTTGGTGATATGTCTTCACTAAAAGATTCATATTATCCTCCTTTACCTAAGTAAATGTTTGTTATCATAATAATTACATTTTAACAGTTGCGCTATAATAACTAATTAAATTCTATCATATTGTATAATTGATTGCAATTGCAATTACAGTAAAACCTGTCTTAGTGGCCACCTGTCTATAGCAGCCAACCTGTATAGGACACTAAACATGATCCCCTGCAGAGAAAACAATAGAATGAACCTGTCTATAGAGGTCACCTGTCTACAGTGGCCACTTTTCTTACTTCCCTTCGATGGTCACTATACACAGGTTCGACTGTAACACAATGTTGCTGGGCCTGCTAGTACTACTGATAAATAATATACAATTTAATTTAGAGGGGCCTTGCAAACCAAACGCATGTTATCTTCTGTTCATATGCATTAGTGTACAATATACACATCAAATATTTATAAACCATTTGACCCAAACATATTTTGTATATTTTAAAACATTTTAGTAATTATATGTCTTCATATTGCTAAGACCCCATCTCTATCCAGAGTAAAATTCAATTACGCAGAAGTGACCTTCACCCAAGCAATGCAATGCCAACTCAAACACGTTACATTTCATCACTGTCTAATTTATATGGAGGCATGCAGTGCATGCTTTTGTGTGCATGTTCTTTTTGTACTTTCATATTTTGTTAATCTCATAGTAGCTGGCCAGTGATTGACAGATGATGTCACAACCAGTCAATAATAGAATTCACTCTGGAGGTTTTTTTTAGGAGGTGGGGCTTAGCAACATGACGAAAAATAAATGATAAAATGTTTAAAATTATACAAAACATATTTAGGTCAAACAGTTTACAAATATTTAATGTGCACTAATACAGATGAACAGAAGTCAACATGCATTTGGTTGGCAAGGCTCCTTTATCAAATGAGTAATAATACATCATAAGCACAGTCGTGGTTGGTCTTCTTAAATCAAAGCAGATACATTTCCCCTCGTGATGAGATATTGCAACATAATTATGAGATTGCAATATTAAAATTAACCTTTACCCACCCATCCCCTGTAAATGTTTGGTAGATCGACCCCCGCAGTCTTGGTTTGCCTTTTGTTATTACAAATAATTATGATCAATAATTGTATTTGTAAATATCATCATTCAAATCTCGACGGGGGAGTGTTTTTCGTTTTATATAAAATAAATCGATGTAACTCTCGGGTGTATCTCTTGTGTATTATGAGAAGCTTTACAAATGTCAAATTGATGTCATGAATTGACAGTGCATTGCAACACCATGATCATGGCCATGTAAATTACACATATTGCATCTAGTTGTCGTTATTGTTATTGTCTTCGTGTGGGTTTAGTATTCATTCGAATTGTTCATGCAAAGAGTCTGTAAACAAAGCACATCATATATTATCCACTCGTCAATATGCAATCATTTGTTTTGGAGCTTCTTAAAATCTGAAATACTAGTAGACTTTCTGAAGTAGTACTAAACTAAGTTGCTCTGTTTTAGAATAATCCATGAGAATCTGTATATATGTATATACACAAAATTACATTTAGACTTGTACAAATGTATCTTTGAATAAAAAGACATCCAGTTTGTTTACTCGCGCTTTTTATGGCATTGTATTATATGATTTTGATTATCTTACGGTCATACGGGTTTACTATACTGTAGTATACATGTACTAGTATAAGTGATGTATTCAAACAAATATTTAGGCAATGTTTTATACTAAATATTATATTAAAAGATACAACAAAATGAGTGATTACGTCCGCAAATTATGAATTTTTTGTACAGTATTCATTGTATTAACTTTGTAAAAAAGTAAAATTGCAGTTATATATGATTTGAACAAATGCAAATTATGTCATTGTGACATTGTAAATACCATATTTCTTTCTAAATCTCGTATTTCATTCTTATATACATGTAACAGGTATGCTAGATATGAATTTTGCGAAGCTCTTCTCAGCACAACTTGATACTGTTCAAAAGAAATGTAATGTAATGAATACTCATACTTGTTTTACATGTGCAGGACATCGATATACAAAATAGTCCAGGCATATATATAGTATAGGCTTGTTAAGGGGTCCGTGACTGTATTTTGGGGTACGATTGTTTTACTTGGCACACATATTCCTTGGATCAATAGAAGAAAATTCATCCACAGAGACACACTGTATCTATGCAAATTAGGCCAACTTTCCATAATTTATGCCAATTTATTCATGGGAATGGGATATTCTATGAAAATGATGGGAAATGCAGTCAACACCCTTTTGTTGGCCCTTAACAAGCCTACTAATACGTATAGAATGATTAGAGGGGGTATATCAGTCACATTTTTTGTTGCTGTGTATAAATAATCTTCAATAATTTTTTTAAAAAAATTGTCAGTGTACACAATTATTTTCATTCATGCGGTGTTTTATTTTACAATTGATTGGCGTAAACAACAAAATGCGTTTTAAACCATCTTTTAAAACGTGTAATTCATTGTATATTACTTTGCCTTTCTGTTCGTCTAGTTCGTATATCCAGTTACGGATGCTAATGACTGCACCTCTATTCATTGACTTCTCCCAGTATAATACGCTAGCAATTACCTTTTCTGTCAATGATGATCGATCGTGATGATGAAGACGGTGATGACTATATGACGATGACAATGATGATGATGATGAGGATGATGACGACGACGAAGATAACGATGACGATAATGATGATGATGATGGTGGTGATGATGATGATGATGATGATGATGGTGGTGATGATGATGATGATGATGATGATGATGATGATGATGATGATGATGATTGTCACAGAGTGACTTCGTTTTAAGAGATTTGGGCATCCACACTTGACTATAAATTCAGTCATGTGTGACTGCTTCTTTTTATTTAATGTGTGAGCATGTGTTTTATGCTATAAGGCCCCGGATTTGTATATATTTAGTGTGCACACAAGCTCACTGTTTAGGGTTATTGTATATGGTTTAGCTTGAGATGGAACCAGGGATATCCCTGATTTAATAATAGGGAGTGTGTTCATGCAAAGTGAGAATTGTATAGAGATAGTGTGTACAGAAGCTGAATGTTTATTGTACACGTGAGTGAAGTTTAGATAGGACAATTGTGAAAGTTGTTCATTCAAAGAGATGGTTGAATAGTTTTGGTATGTAATGCTTAGTACCTATCCAGGGTAGTAAATAAGAGGGGAACTGGTATCGACTAGTTTTGTGTGATTGGGTCACCTCCAGTAAGTTGCATTTACTATGATTTTGGGCGGGAACATTCTTTTGTTTATGTGCGTTGGATTTGGGTACTGTAAGTTATAGTGGATGTGAGAGAATAGTCAAGTGACACAGATAGCATCAGTCACTGAGTATGGAAGGTCGTGAAATTTGAGCAGGTGATACACCAGATACCAGCCTGATGTTGGGCTAGAGTATTAGTTAATTTTATGCCGGAAAGCACCCAGCAATCCAACCAGCATGATGCTGGGTAAAGCCTCCTCCACCTTGCCGTCACCATACCTCTTCATCGGCATCTGTCACCAAAAATCTGTAAGTTTTGTTGAATGATTTCATTGTGTAGAAGTTTAGTAATACATGTACATGTATGTTATATTTATATATAGCTCATACACTCAATACTGTACCAGCTTAATTATATGATTTGACAATTATATAGATATTTGAGATGAGTTAATATTTATGCATACGGTTATTAGTTTATAATGTCAAAACTTTAAAGCACATTAACTTTAAAGTGTATTTGTATTTCATTGATGCTTTGAAAGCCTGATTTATTTTATGTTAAGAAAATATGCAACTAAATAGCATGAATGAATTAAATTCTCCGTATTTATGTGAGGCTTTTTGATTCAATATATATAACTCCTTGATATAAAAAAGTCTTATGCAATGAAATACCATGGACATATTGCATATTTCCTAATTATTTATGCGAGGCATTTGGATGTAATGATTGTAGAAATTGTGCCTTTTGTATGTGATATATGTGAAGATTAGATTACTTCACAAATTACTTTTGCATTATATGATGTGTTAAATTTTATACATGTGTTTCATGTTTATGATTATGGCTATACAATACATATATTCATTGTCATAATCAGTTTCATAATTATTATGTGATAGCTGGTGTTTAATTGTAAACGAAGGAAGCAAATGTTATGAACTATTGGCTTTAACCTTCCCCCATTAGGAACCAGCTGGGCTCTACTAATGTCTAACTTCAAGCTTCAATGAGGTCTCTACGACTATCGTCAACTCTAACTTCGGCTCTAACGAGCATCTTCAACTCCACCGAGTATCTCTAACTTCGGCTCTAACGAGCATCTTCAACTCCACCGAGTATCTCTAACTCCGGGCTATGTCACGCCAAGCTACAACGGAGATCTCCAATCCGCCGTTCATCCGACCCGAGCTCCGATGATCCAACCGTCATACCGGCTTCCATCCGGCTCCGCGTTGGCACCACTTGGTCTTCAAACCGGCTCCGGCCTGACTCCTCAACTCCACTCATCTCCACTACGGGCATAGATCTCGCGGTGCAGTCGTCGATCGTCATCCACGACGCTCGTCATGGGGAATTCAACCACCGCGCGCTTCACATCATTGCAGACTGGGTCTGCAACTTCGCCGCAATGAACTCTCGCGAGAGCTACTACAGCCGACGCCCGTACCTCCATGTTTTTTCTACGCAGACTGGGTCTGCAACCTCTCCAGAACTCTTAAGGTGCTATTCACCCAGTAATTTATCCCCATAAGGCATAACAGAAATAATAATGTAACTCAACTACCCCTGATTATTATTTTGTGATTTATGGCGCCAGGTAAATTATGTTTTGTTTAGTTCGTTAATTGGATCCAATTACTTTTGTTTTGTTTGATTCAGCTTGTAAAACGATTGCCTAGTATGTGCTTTCATATTGATTTATATATTATAGTATGTGTTAATTTCAAACCAATGATGGTTTCATGTTAATAAACAAAATATCTTAAATTATATCTTCCGCATGTCGTGCCTTATTTCTTTGCATAGTAATCTCATATTTATAACAGAACCACATCTATCATATCAGACTTGGTAAATACAGTACCTAGATCTGACAATGATGATGGTGATGATGATGAGTGATGGTGGTGATTGTGATGATAATGATGATGACGATGGTGGTGATAGTGATGATGATGATGATGATGATGAAGATGATGATGGTGGTGGTGGTGATGGTGATGGTGATGATGATGATGATGAATGATGGTGGTGATGGTGATGATGATGATGGTGGGGATGGTGATGATGATGATGATGATGATGATGATGATGATGATGATGATGATGATGATGATGATGAGTGATGGTGGTGATTGTGATGATAATGATGACGATGGTGGTGATGATGATGATGATGTGGGGATGGTGATTATGATGATGATGATGATGATGATGATGAATGATTGTGGTGATTGTGATGATGGTGATGATGGTGGTGATGGTGATGATGATGATGATGATGATGATGATGATGATGATGGTGGTGATTGTGATGATGATGATGATGATGATGATGATGATGATGATGATGATGATGATGATGATGATGATGATGATGATGATGATTATGGTGATGTCGATATAATTATCCTATTTCTCCATACCTCTGGCGTCAGGCACGCGCTCAATCGCGCTTAGATTTCACAAGATGTGTATTATTATTATTATTATTATTAGTTTTAATCATTATTGTAATCATTACTGTCTTTGTATTGTTTTCACGCTGTCCCCGCTATATTTATATTGCCCCCTCCCCCGTCCATCCTTCTACTATAGGTGCAGAGTATATGGAACTAAAACATTCACATCTCTAATCCTTCACTCGATCGTTCGCTATAAACAAACTTCCTGTTTAATAATTGTTTGTTTTGCTTGAACATTCAACTATCAACATTTTGAGAATCATCTTGAATTCGGGTTATTTTAGCATGAGGCCTACACTAAATGTTGTTCTGAGGTTAACTCATAACAAGCTAATTGCACCGTTTTCTAGTCTCATTCAATCTTGTTTTGGTTATCATTTTTGTTGACTATACCCATAATGGTGTATATAACTACTATAGAGAGTCTGCATCACTAAGTAATGCTGGCAGTTAGCTAGCTAAGCTCATTATCGCCAGCAGACATTACGTGCCAATGCTAAGCACCGGCCCCGCGCCGTAACTTCTGGCCCAAGACCGCTACATAATAGCCTACGTTTACCAGGAAATAAGTCTTACTTTGAATTCGCTATTTTGGACAATTCGTGAGATAGCGAGTGTCACAAACTGTCTTCCAAAGAATAAACTTTCTTTTATTAGCATGAATTCGCGCAAAGGCGAAGGGATTCTAAGGGAATTGCGAGCCGTCAACTCGTCTTCATCCGTACCTCTGTAAATTGTTCATACACTACCATGTATGATACATTTTCTTGTTTATAATATGTTTGTCACAAAATAGAATTCAATACTTTCAAATATATCTTTATCATGTATAATGCAAAAGTGATAATGAATATATAAATAGTACAATTAAAACATTATATAAGTAAAAAAATGAATATCAAAACTGAATCTAACTATCTACTTTTCAATTTTTACAATTGTATCAACTACAATCAATGTAAAAAATCATGTGAATCGATCTTTACTTGGTTTCCTATCGTTATACGATTTCTGGTTTATAATTTCAGTTGGTAAAGTGATATTTTCATTCCTCTCAGCGAATAAAAATAATTAAATTATATGAACGGATAACGTATTATTATACTATCTATATGCATCCATCAATTTAACATGAATGCATTCATATATGATAATTTACGATACATGAATATCCGAGGCTAGCCCCCGGCTGCGAATTTTGTTTTCGTACTCGTAAGAGCAGTAGTGAATCGATTAAATAGCATTATCATCAGTGCTGCTGATCGATTCTAACTTTAGCCGTAGAGGGCTCATTACCCTTTGCTCTGAAACTACTCTACCAGGTAGAGTTCAGTGACCAGGGCCCCGTTGCAGAAAGAGATACAATCGATTGTAAGTTACGATTGATCGTAAGTCAGAAAATTTACGCGTTTCAACCAATCAGATTTGCGCATCTAGAACACGTGATCTGACTTACGATTAATTACAACTTACAATCGATATTAGCGTCTTTTCGCTCGGCGACGGGACTATGGCTACAACGCTAATCTTAGCGGGGGGTCGCACTCAGAGCGAAAATTTCCCCGTAGCGGCCAAACCTAGGACGGTAGTTCGCCGAATTACGTCGGGCGTAGAGCCGCTACGCGGGTACGTGATGAGCCAATCAGAGCGCTTGGACGGCGAGGCTCGCTGCCTCACGTGTTTCATGCACTGATTCGTACACACGCGCTGCATGCACAGTACAGTATGTTGTGATTTGTACTGCCTATACCGTATGCTTATAGTACAACATGCATGATAAATGGAACGAGTGAAACTCCCGCGTATTCAGAATTGCGAAACTGCAAATAGATCGCGACGGTAGCCAGAGTACGGGGACGATCAAAGCTAATTTAAATCCCCCGTAGCCGCACTCCCGTCGCACAGCGAAAAGACGCTTGTATCTCTTTCTGCAACGGGGCCAAGGACGTCCAAGGTGCCAACACGGTACCAATACAGATTGATTTCATCCGTGGACGTCCGGGGTGAAAATTGTGCAGGTTTAGTTTTCCCCGGTGCGCACAAGGATCACGCCGGAGGCTACACAGAGCATGCCGGACACAACACGGAGGTACTCCGGAGGACCCCGGACCGTCAATCCGTGGTCATTCGTGTTGGAACTGTGAATGTGTGACAGCCTCATAAGCACCCGCGCTGTATATGAATGGTTTATAATTTCAGTTGGTAAAGTGATATTTTCCTTTCCTCTCAGTGAATAAAAATAATTAAATTGTAACATTATGATAATTTACGATACATTAATATCCGAGGCTAGCCGCTGTAAGTAGTGAATCGATTAAATAGCATTATCAGTGTGTTGCTGATCGATTCTAACTTTAGCCGTAGAGGGCTCATTACCCTTTGCTCTGAAACTACTCTGAATTGAGTTTAGAACGTCTAAAGGGAAGCAAAGCCTGGCGTTTTCTCACATGCATAATTCATGTCACTTCTAGTCGTATATCTCGTTTGTTTAGACGACCAGCATCTAGTTTGACTGACCGATTGAGGCAGTGTTAGGTGAAACGTCATCTGATCGTGCGGCTATCACAAGTGGGTTACGTAATCCCAATGTTGAGTCTGCTGCTATGTCAGTTTCAATCGGTGTTTTTATTATTAGAATCGAAGAAACTATTTTAACCGACAGTTATAATATTTATTTGGTTATATGATATTTTATTAATATTATATATTATTTTTTATCGATCTTTACTTTTGTATCCAAGGTAATTCAAATATTTTACTGTATTGAATCAAAATAAAGAACAGATAATTTGTAACCAAGAAAATGTTGTTTTAAACATGATGTTACTTATGGCAAGTCTTCCCGGTACGATTTCCAATTGTAGTCAAAATCAATGGACATGAGAAGGTGATACAAATCTTAAACCATTCATTATACATGTAGATGAATAAACAGTATTATTTTTTATTGAAACTTTTACACCTCATTCTGAAGAATCTCCTGATGAAATTTCAACTTATTGTTATTAAAGGGACTTAGTAACATTGTCCAAATCCTCAAAATCCAATTGAAATTCTAGCTGTTCCCTCATACATTGTTGTATTCTTATTAACAAAAAAGGCATGGGACAGCTTTTGGTTTTTCAAATTTCCCTTTCGTTAAACATGTTAAAAATATATTTACGATTGAAGTGTTCAGATGTCAAATTATCCAATGGACCGTCAGAACCGTGTACAAAGTGAGTGCAATGAGTTAGTGAATGTCACTTTGCATTTTTGCTCATTAGTCGGTCATATATAAAGTCCATTTAACTTGAAATTTTCACACAACACACAGTGGACATATCAGATAACAACAATATACATTGTATCAACCACTCATCGCTTTTTGCACATATCAACAAAGTTACTAGATCCCTTAAATACATGTACTTGTTTGTTTATGAATTGTTCTAGCCCATGTGAAACAGTAATCCATAATGCGAATTGGGGACAACCAATACAATTTCACATGTCTTCTGCTCAGCTTTAACTCCGTTCGCATGTTTGCGCGTTA
The DNA here is from genome assembly GCA_037951105.1 of Echinarachnius parma. Taxonomy (NCBI): domain Eukaryota; kingdom Metazoa; phylum Echinodermata; class Echinoidea; order Clypeasteroida; family Echinarachniidae; genus Echinarachnius; species Echinarachnius parma. Next base: position 123,220 of record JBAMJV010006063.1, read on the forward strand.
CAATTATACACACACATGCCATAGAGATTTACAATCCCTGTCACTCAAGGTGTTAATTAATGTATAAACCTCATGCCATGCTATTTTTAATTATTACACATGTACAATAATCAAAAGAGGCATATGCCCCAGTATTAAAGGGACATTCCCTCTTTTGCAAGCCAAATTTCAAAAGTTGCGAGATTATTGTCTTATCTTATCTGAAAGAAAATGTCATTTAATAGCACGCCTGACAAAATTAGGGCTTGAAATCTCTTTTTCGTGGAGTTATAGACCTACAACTAATAAACCGTCGTCCAACGGTTAATTGTGCATTATATGTATATTCACCCAGTGAGGAAGTTCGTACACGGATTCCACGAAGTACCACAACGTTATGCGTGACCCCTCCGTGACCCGCGCGCAAATAAGAATAGCATGACTGTACACTAGGCAAAATAACCAAACCTCGCTTAAACTGACTACATGTAATTACTTATTACATATTCTTCATTTTTGAGATTTTTTTCCGTGACATACCTTTACAAATGTCGGCTTCACAATACCTTGACAAGAATAAGTACAATATACATGTATTATTAATATTTTCATCTCTTTGTATATTAAATCCTGATTTGCAGTTTTTTTTATAGCAGTATTTCAAGGATGATTTGAATAAAAAATAATCATTAAAACAAAACATCGCTGTGTAAGTCATGTCGTTTCTGATCCAACAAATTGCTAAACAAAGATGTTTGAGTGAATGGAAATCGTTAGTGCAAGTGTGTAGCTACCTATAATACGTCATTTTCCACAATCTTTCTTTTGTATAGTGTGTCCCATCATTATCCTAAAGGAGTGGTCACACTGAACACGAATCCCCACGAATAGACCCACGAATGCAGTACGAATTGGTACAAATCAATGGCAAGCCGTTTTTAACATTTATTCCTATTTCTTGATATCAAGAATTCAATTCTTGATATCAAGAAATCGAATTCTTGATATCAAGAAATGCATTCTCGATATCAAGAAATGCATTCTTGATATCAAGAAATACTTTTCGGTATTGGTAATAGTAGTAGTGTACAGGTTTACAGGTTTGACTGTATTATTAATATTTTCATCTCTTTGTATATTAAATCCTGATTTGCAGTTTTTTTATAGCAGTATTTCAAGGATGATTTGAATAAAAAATAATCATTAAAACAAAACATCGCTGTGTAAGTCATGTCGTTTCTGATCCAACAAATTGCTAAACAAAGATGTTTGAGTGAATGGAAATCATGCATGATCAAAGTCCCTGTCGCCGCAGCTCAGCGCAGCGGTAGCGCGCGGTCAGCGGCCAGAGCAGCTAGCACTCATCGATCGATAAAAGATCACAACCACGGGGCTTACAATGCGTGCATGAACAATAACACGGATGTTCAGCCAGGGCTATGAGCGCGCGCTAATCCGTCTCAAGTGCGTAGCTCAGCTGAAAGCTAGCTAGCGATCGCTTCACGGAAACAATGAGTGAGTAAAAATACATGTAGTTGTAATATTATGCTAAATCAGTTAAACTCTTTTATTGTCCGATATATAGTCTGATGGAGGGACCCATTCGATTTTCATTCGTAGAATCCAAATTGTATTACAATTACGATTTTAAATGTTGCTTGTAAGTATCGGTTTCCATGGTGGTGTATATAATACGTGCGGTTTACGGGTACACCATGTGAGATGGGTGGATTGGTAAGTCGATTTTGTGTGTGTGTGTGTGTTTCATTCATCCCCATCCTTCAACTGGAAACTGTTCAGACGTTTTGTAAAAGAGAGACTGTGTCCCTTTAACACACCATAATGCCACACATGATGTATCCGATATTACATACTGCGGTAATAATGCGATGTGTTCTACTATAGTCTTACTTCGCGTGCACTCAGTATCAGTATTTGGACAATTCGTGTGATAGCGAGTCACACGAACCGTCTTCCAAAGAATAAACTTTCGTTAATTAGCATGAATTCGCGCAAAGGCGAAGGGATACTAAGGGAATTGCGGGCCGTCAAGCCGCCGTCCATGAATGTTGTAGTAGAAAATTGTGCCTATACTATCATGTTTGATACATTTTCTTGGTTATAACATATTGTCACAAAATAGGATTCATTACTGTCAAATATCTTTATCATTTGTAATGCAAAAATGATAAAGAATAAATAAAAGGTACAATCAAAACATCATGTAAGTAAAAAATTAATATCAAAACTTAATCTAACTATCTACTTTTCAATTGTTTACAATCGTATTAACTACAATCATTGTAAAACAAATCATGTGAATCGATCTTCACTTGGTTTCCTATCGATATACGATATCTAAATGGTTTATAATTTCAGTGATTTTTTCCTTTTCTCTCAGCCAATAATTAAATTGTATGAACGGATAACGTATTATTATACTATCTATATGTATCCATCAATTTAACATGAGTGCATTAACTAACGATACATTAATATCCGAGGCTAGCCGCTGTAAGTAGTGAATCGATTAAATAACATTATTAGTGCTGCTGATCGATTCTAACTTTAGCCGTAGAGGGCTCATTCCCTCTGCTCGATCTGAAACTACTCTGAATTGAGTTTAGAACCAAAGGGAAGCAAAGCGCTGGCGTTTTTGCACATGCATAATTCATCATGTAACTTCTAGTCATATATCTCGTCTTGGGTAGCACTAATCTTATAAGTCATGTTTTTTTAGATGACCAGCATCTCTTAAAGTCATACCTGTAAAGTGTCCAAATCCACGAAAATTACTTGGAGCTTCCTCGTTTCTCTTCTACCGTGTTGTTTAGCTTATGGTAAGAGAAGAATAAAATAGGGTTTGATTTTTTCAAATGTCCCTTTAGTATGAAGATAATTATCATTGAAAATCATTATTTCTAAAGCGTTAATCAACGCAATTGAAAAAAGTACAATTGTCTTAGCTGAGAACGTCCGCATGCAGCACCGTGAGAACATTCTGGAGATTGAACTTTGAGCCGAGCGAGTTCAAATTCCACGAATTATGTACTACGTGTGTAAAAATACACGGGTGCGAATATCTCAAACGGATCATTCATTACTGCGACAATTCCATGACAAGCCATCAGTATTCGGTGATAAAATTTGAACTCAATATTCGTTTTTTTTCACTAGGTAAACAGTGTTCGTTTTCTTTCAAACTTTCACAAATCTTTCAATTGTATTTTACAATGATATTGATGTAGTATTGAAGTCTCAAATGTCATTTTGTGCAAAATCTGACACTTTACAGGCATCACTTTAAAAAAATTAAGATTGTTAAATTGCGTAAAGACAAGCCTTGGTTTAATGGAGAGTTGCGTAAATTGTGTAAAAAGAGGTATGATTTATATACAAATGTAAAAAAAAAAAAAAGAATCCTACTGCTAACAGAGAACGTGTAAAAAATATCGAAAAAAGGTGAGTAATGAAATTAAGCGTGTACAAAATGCTTATTTTAAAACAATGTGTTCTAATGTTAAATATAATATGAAAAAATAAAAAAAACATGGGATGTAATTAATAAAGCATTGGGAAAAACATCAAAATCAAGTATGATCGGTTGCATTGAAGTTAACGATCGGAACATTATTAATCAATATTTTGTAAATATAGGTAGGCCTATATCTCTTTCTAATCAACTTCAAAGCGCTACTATTAATGAAAATGAGTATGTGCAATACTTGGGAGAAAATCCTCAGACAGCTTTTTTTCCAACCGATTACTCCTGGAGAGATTGTAACTATGATTTGTAATTTTCAGAATCGATCAAGTGCGGGTTGTGACGATATTAATATATCGATTATCAAAAAGGTTATACACATAATTTGATTTCCATTGTGCAATATATTTAATTCTTCTTTGAACAGTGGTAAATTTCCTGATAATTTTAATAATAACGCCGTTTTATAAAAGTGGTCTGAGTTCAAGCCTTAGTAATTATAGATCAATTTTTGTGTTACCTGTTTTTTTAAAGATTTTAGAAAAATGTATATTATAAACGGCTTATAAAAATGCACTCCACATCCTATAATTAATGTAATTGCAAAAAATTGTTCACCTTTAAATCTAAAACATGTTTACCTGTTTGTTTCTCGACTTAAGTGTAAGGCTTTCAATCGATACCTTGGATCACTCCATTTTGTTATGTAAGTTACACATTAATGGTATTCATATTAACATTATTTCAACGTTACTTATCAAATCCTAAACAATATGTTGTCATTAATAATCATAAATCTGATATGAGTGCAACTGAATTTGGAGTGCCCCGAGGCTCAATTCTTGGCCCTCTTTTATTTCGTGTTTATATGAACGATATAGTTATGTAATGTATCCCATAAGTTGCAATTTACTTTGTTTGCAGACCATACCAGTGTGTTTATGTTAGGTGACGATATTGATACTTTGATTTTAAATTTCAATTTTAAATTGTATAAAATTAAGCAGTGGTTAATACTAAATAAATTGGTTGTTAATGTGAATAAAACTAGTTATATGTTTTTTTACTCACAATAAAATTGATAATGATAATGTCATTAGTATGAATGATAAGATTATTCAACGTGCTTTTTGGTGTCTCAATCGATAGTATAGGTTTTCCCGCTCAATTTCGCGATTGTGACAATCAAATTGATATAAGGAGCAAACGAATTCGCGCGATTTGCGATCGCCGTGTCAAAGCAGCATTCGAATTCGTAAATAGTCGTTCAAAATCACGTAGGAGCAAGTGAATTCGCACAAAGGGTATACCTTTTCATCAATGGGCATTCAAAATGGCATGTATTTAATGCTGGCGCTATTGCAAATTCGCGAATTCGAATGCCCATAAATGAACTCTTGTGTCTATTCACGAAAGCCTATGCGTATGCATGAATTCGTTTGCACCTTTTCGGAATTTGAAAGACCGATACCAACGATTACGCGACAATGCGTGAATTTGAATGACCCTTAATTTATTCGATTGATAAAAGTGTAAAATTGAGCGGGAAAACCTATATTTAGCTTGCTTGGCATGAACACATTGATACTGCAATGAAATTTATAAATGTATTGGTATTTTAAATCAATCGAAAACATTTCCACGTAATATTTCATTAATGATTTATAATGCAATACCTTTTCCATACATTTATTAGTGTAATAATACAATCGTAACTATTCAATGATGAAATTGTTTTGTTTAAAGGAACTTAGTAACATTGTCCAAATCATCAAAATCAAATTGGAATTCTAGCGGTTCCCTCATTTATTGTTGTATTCGTATTAACAATAAAAGCATGGGTCGCTTTCGGTGTTACAAATTTCTCTTGTATTTCTATAAGTTTTGATTTTGATTGAGATGCTCAGATTTATAATTATCTACTGGATAATTATAACTGTGTACAAAGGTATTACAATGAGTTAGCGAATATCACATTGTATTATCGCTCAGAATTACTCAGTCATAATTATGACATTCATTTACCATGGCATTTTCACACATCAGTTAGTGGACATAATTATCATATAACATAAATGCAATTTTATCAATCATTTGCCATTTTTGCACATGTCAACAAAGTTACTAGATCCCTTTAAGAACCTTCATACACCATGTACACGGAATATACGTA
>JBAMJV010006064.1:0-67500 GCA_037951105.1 Echinarachnius parma
CTTTGCCCTTTTTTTCAATCACACATTCAATCATTTCAATGACATGCCTATTATAATGCAACATTTCAAGTGTCTGATTTGGGTATTTTTAGACTCTCCAATATCACAGTTTGCCTGTGATTGTTATACATCAGTAGCAACAACCTTACACTAAAAGGGTACAAATTGATAAAGGCACAGTACTGAAGAAACACTGTTTCAGTGTTGCCAGTCTTTCATGAGATTTGAATATGGTTATATAACAGCTCAATAATACTGACATTTGTATCACATAATGATTAGCTATCCATGAAGTGAATTACTTTTCTTTTCTCATTCCTTTATTTAGTCCTTCGTGCCATCTGCAGACCTCCCAGTTACATCTTCCTTCGGAGGTTGCGTTCAAGACCTCGTCCTCGGGGCCACGACCTTTGACCTTTTAGAGGACTTCTCGCAGGCAGCAAACATTGAGGACTGTGTCCTTGATGCATGTGCTAATGTACTGTGTAACAACAGGGGAACTTGCAGTGTCACAGTAAGTGTAAGGCCGTTAGTTCTGTGGGGTGTTTCACAAAGATGCTAAGTTGAACTTAACTCTAAGTTGGACTGAACTATTATGGAAAGCCATTTGTAGCATTAGAATACAATATATTCAAAATCAACAAAGCAAGAATTTTAGACTTTTTATAAATGTTTCATCAAGAACATGAAATCTCCTTGATAATAGAACATATTAATAGTTTGAATCAACATTTTATGCTTTTGAAAAAGGACATTTACAAACAATTTTCAAAGAAACTAATGGCTTTCCATACTTTGTAAGTCCAACTTAGAGATAATTTCAACATAGGATTTTTGTGAAACACCCCCAGGGATAGACACTAGCACTTGCCTGATAGCCCGGAGAATGTAAAACATTATGTTGGGCAAGTAAAGTGTCATAAAGGGTCTAGTTTGGTTGCCAGATCAGACGACTAAGAATTTGTTCAACCATGAGAGAAATTGTAATTTCTCATCTAGAGGTAAAGTGGCAAGTACATTTTCTATTCAGGCAAGTAAAATTGTAAAAATAAAGATTTGCACTTTCCCAGTAGTGATGAATATTATTGTGGAGGCTTGATTATAGTAACTCCTTTTTAGGGCACATATGAGTTGTGGTACTTTGATATTTTATCTTGGTCTTGTAACGCCCTATATAAGGATAACAAACACTTTATATATTGCTCATTTGTATTAATCCAACATATTCCTGGTCAATTTCCTGTATGTTTGATTTTAAAAGTTATACGTGACACATATTTAAGACATATATGCAATATGAAATCACTTTGTTCGCAAAATTGCCTGTGAAAAATTGATCATGGTAATAAGATGTATGCTATTTGATAACTGCATCCATTCCTGTATAGACCAATCAAAGTCTCTGTAGTTTTCATGTATTGAACTGCCATAATGGCATCATTTATAATGTTATTTTTTCTTCTGTTTTCCTTTGCGATATAGGATGCTGGTGGGTACAATTGTACCTGTGATCCCGGAGTCAGTGGTGTCGACTGTGAAACAAGCAGCTGCGATTCACTTCAGTGTGGGGAGAATGGAGATTGCACCATCGGCGGCTCTGGAAACGCCTTTTGTCGGTGCGCGCTCGGTTTTGCTGGAACACTGTGTGACATTGGTGAGTTTGTTGTTTTTATAGTTATCAGATATCCTTTATTAGTGTACCAGATTGATGTGACACAAATTTATCATATTGCATTTGTTTGCTTATTTAAAGTTGTCCTATTTTTATTCAAGAAAAAGCAAGGATGCTAAAGAAAAAATGAGCAAAAGTGAGTGTATGAGGTCACAAATTTAAATATAGTATCTTAAGTTTTATATGTAATGCTTTCTACTACTCAAACAATATTTAATGGAAACTACTGCTTGTTAATTAAAACATACATGTTTTAGTCACGTAAGTTCATTTTGACCATAATTTTCTTTCCCTTTAAAGATTGTAATTTTGAACAAATCAAGTTTGTATGCACTGCATAACGCTAAGCCAGTGTGTGTTATGCACCGTATGAAAGGGTGTTCGCAAGATGGCACAGTGCATGTGATTTATGAATCCCATGCAACCACCTTTAACATTTGTTTTCCACCTCCAGCGGTATCCAGGGTGCCACACTTCGCAGACGACTCTGTGATGGAGTACAGAATCTCAAACTTCAACCCCCTCTCCCTGGACATTGAAATGGTGTTTCGGTCAGAGATGGCCGACGGTCTGCTGGTCTATGGTCAGCAGGCCAGTGCTCAAGGTCAAGGTCTAGTTGACTTTATCTCTCTGGCCCTCAAGGACAGTCGACTGGAATATCAGTTTGATCTTGGTAAGTGATGGTTAGATTTTTCAGACATCAGTTACCTATAAAATTTGATTTTAAAGTATGTAGTACCTTCTGATCTTGGACTGCAATTGTCATTTGGGATATCATGTACAGTGCATAAAATGTATCATATTGTATCTGTCTAGAAATCTATTAAGATCCCACTAGTTGAATAAAAAACATTTACAAAATCCTTTATTATATTTGTTTTCAGGGAGTGGCCGTGCATCTATCCTCAGTGATCCCATACAGCTCAACACCTGGACGAGGGTGAGGGCTTCTCGCGAGGGCAAGACCGGTCAAATGGAAGTCTCGGGTCAAAGGTCAGTTTGATAGTATGCAGCTTGCTAATATGGCCTCCATTAACAATTAATTAATGTGATCCTATTTTGTATTATTTCTGTCATGTCAATTATAATGTAACCAGTGGAAAACTAAATTATGTGTTGCAACTTTATGAAATGGTCATTTTGCAACCATGAACTACAATAAACTTCAACTTTATGAAATGGTCAATCTAACATTCCAAGGTGGCATGGAAATTTGCATCACATGAAACACATGCATGCTTATGGATGCCATTGCTTGTATTCTGTTGCTACACACACACACTCAACCTACTGTTTACTAAAGCTCCTTGTAGCAGCAATATCTGACTCAAAGTCTATAGGGTTCTTTTATTGGATAAAATGCCAATAACAGACATGCAATATTTTGGCCTTTAAGTTTCTATGCACCAAATTGATTGTGTATGTATTATTTTAGAAATAAGTTATCAGTACATATTATGTAAGTTGCTTGGTATGACATTTTAAAACCTTTCTATGTAATTTATTTTTTGTGGAGACATATCCAATTCAACCCTTGAGGTTGCAACATATGTAAACCATATTTGATTGATTAATTGATTGATTTATATATGTAACCTAATTTCAGTATTTCTCACTTGTTTTGTTTTTATTATTTTTGTTGTGTCTTTTTTATTTTTGCTGTTTCAATATCCCTGGTTGGATGTTACAGTCTGAAGGCGGGTGAGGCACCAGGGTCACTGCTTTCTCTCAACATTCAGCCGTTCCTTTCCATTGGGGGCTACACAGACTTTGCCGGTCTTGCTCCAAGCGTCGCGGTGTCGACAGGGCTGCGTGGATGCATACTATCCCTCAGCATACAAGGCGAAGAGTACAGGTAATGCAACTCATATTTTGTAGACATTTGATTCAATTTTAGGGAGATTTTTCAGAACTAAAGATCACTTAGTAACTTTCATTTGCTGTATTCTAGGGATAAACCCAAAGCCAACAATATTGCCATGTCTTTCAATTCCTTACAATAATAATCATTGATATTAGGCTTTCCTTGACCATTGCAGTTTTCATCAATCGGAAACAATTGTCAGCTCGAACATCGGCCAGTGCAACAGTGATGTCTGTGAGTCAAAGCTCTGCTTCAGTGGCATTATATGGTGATGCATATTTAGCTCTGATTAACAAAACCTTTTTCCTATTTACTCTCTATGGCCATTTTAGCTTTGATCAGTCGGCAACACTCGTCAGCTCAAACGTCGCCCAGTGCTCCAGCGATGTCTGCGAGACGCAGCCCTGCTTTAATGGCGGGATGTGCCGCTCGCTCCCAGGCTCCGCCTTTGAGTGTGACTGTCTATCTGGTTACCGTGGCGATGCCTGCGAGGAGGAAGTGGATGCATGCCTGGCAGGAGACCACCAGTGCAGTGAGGGGTCAACATGCGTGCCACTAGGTGGAGGACAGTATAGGTGTGCCTGTCCACTTGGAAAGATGGGAACTTTGTGCGAAGGAAATCAAGGTACAGAACATTATTATTGGTGCTCTGTGCAATGAAAAGTAGTAGGAACATTTATTCATTGTTCATTAAATCTTTTTAAAATGTTATTTAGCAAGATCCGTGCTCAGGAATTATGATTGACTTAATTTTCACTGTAGAAAAAAATGCGGTACGAGAATTGTGTATATTTGGTTTGGCAAATATGAATTATCTAAATAATTGAAATGAAAATGTTTAGATGGTTAGATGTATAAATAGGATGAAATTCCAAAATGCACAAGAGATTTTTTGAGTGTGTGTCACTCAGTATGTTCTTGTCATATTTCTTGTCTTTGTTCCAAACAGATATCGCTGACCTCATCCCAAGTTTCTATGGCAACTCGTACTTGACCTACTCCTCGCCATCCGGGGTCTCACAGGAGATGACGATAAGGGTACGCATCCGCCCGTCTTCAGTGGATGGCGGGCTCATCTTGTACGTGGAAGATTCAGCTTCCACAAATGGAGACTTCCTTGCCCTAGGTCTGGTTAACGGGACTGTGCAGCTGCGCTTCAATTTAGGTCTGTATTTTGTGTATTGTCAGTTGAGATAGACAGAAGTGTGCTAAGTCACTGTATGTACTTCAGAGATAATCAGGTTTAAAATTTGGGAGCCCTGTGGAAACCAAATGTATAGCTCTCTACAATATTTGATATGTTCTTAAAAATTAGTTATTGTTATCTGAAAATTTGCTATCACATAAAGGAAGCTTTGCACCTCAAGATGGTATGCATATCTCATTTTAGCCCAGAACTTATTTAACGCCCTTATCACTATCACCCAACAATATTTGTCAGCATCATTGAATGAGTTTTGCTTCTGTAGAGTCTGGAATGCTTCTTTTATTTTCTAACCTTTCAGTTGCAGCAATACTTTGTTATAGGTCTAGCATGTTGGATCTCTCATATTTCTTCAGAAAAAAGTTTGTATGCTATTTATTACTAGTATCTTCACTACAAACATTATTTCTTTAATATATGTACCTGATTTTCTGCTAAATGATATAGGGTGTGAAGTCCCATGATATAATGGAAACAAGAAGTGTAAATGGCAGACTTTTAATCTCTATTTCATACAGGAAGTGGAACATCAGTCCTGTCTAGCGCCCCCATAGTGGCCGACGAGTGGCACTCATTGGCTGTTCTGCGTTCCCGCAACTCGGCAACCTTGACTGTAGATGGCGCCATAACAGAACTTGATGGCAGTGGGTCTGTTGGTCTGACAGTAGATAGCTCACTCTACATTGGTGGAATGCCCGATTACGCCCTGCTTCATTCAGATGTGGGATTTGAGTCTGGATTTCAGGGTTGCATGGAGGGCTTAGAGGTAAAATCATTTGACATTTTATTCTTTTCGACAGTAGATAGTTAATTTTGTGCAAGTAGAAGCCAAATTATTCAATGTTGGGGGTAGCGCCAGTGATTAAGAGGAAGGGGTTGATTCTCAATTTCTATTTAAATGATAAATGTTATTGACTTTTTTATTTTGTTTTCATCAGGTTGGAGGTACATCTGTGTCTTCTCTGACCCCAGCGACAGCCACAGGAGGTGTAGACATCCTCCAGTGTGAACACACAGCATGCAATACCACTGTCTGCCTTAATGGAGGGACTTGTCAATCTGTGAATGCGTTCACATTCCAGTGCCTGTGCCCTGTTGGATTCGGGGGAGAGAGATGTGAACAAGGTAATTATATGACTGTTGATGATGATTGTTTGATGCATGAACACACAACAAACAATACCACTGTCTGCCTTAATGGAGGGACTTGTCAATCTGTGAATGCGTTCACATTCCAGTACTTGTGCCCTGTTGGATTCAGGGCAGAGAGATGTGAACAAGGTAATTGTAAGACTGTTCATGATGATTGTTTGATGCGTGAGCACACAGAAAACAATACCACTGTCTGCCATAATGGAGAGACATGTCTATATCTAGATCGTTTACATTCTAGTGTATATGCCATGTTGGATTAACGGGAGATAGATTTGACCAAGATAATTGTTAGAATGTGTGCGATGCTAGTTAGCTGTGTGAAATAGTCAAACAACGATAACAATTACAAGCATCATGTATAATCTAGTAAGGTTAGAATGCTCAACTTTTGAAAGCTTAAAGACCAGTCTTGCAAATACGTTAGTCTCTGCTTAATGGGATAACATTTTAAGATGGGCACCTGTGAAAGGGGGAGGATTTGACCAAATATTTCTTATGTTACATGTTGAAATTTTCATCACTTGATCGGGTTAAAGGGGTAAAATATACTCTGCAAAAGCGCACCCAATTTGATGGTGACTACTATATACGTAATAGTCAATAATAAATCTAATCAAAATTTGATATCAATTTTTTTACGCAGCTGAAACTATCACCATCCCAAACTTCTCCGGTGCATCATACCTAGCCTTCAACACGACGCCCACTGTGGAGTACTTCTCTTCAGTTTCCATGGAGATAAGGCCCGATTCGGAGGATGGCGTCCTGTACTGGAGCTCAGACAGCGGTGACTTCTTGGGGATCGGACTCGTAGGCCGCAGAGTGCACTTCACCTTTGACCTTGGAACTGGTATGTCTATAGGTTTGATTTGATTGGATTTGATTTTCCACAAATCATTTTTAAAAACAACACAGTATGACAATTGACAAAATATACAGAACGACATATAGAGCAACATAGTATAACAATAATAAAACACACAAACATCAAACTAGTCATCTGATTAATCATGAATTCCAATAGTGTTTTACCTGTATTCAGAGAATTATGCTTTTGAGTAGTGCTTTGTTATAATGAGGTCCTTGCTGGGACCCTGAGAATTACCTTATTTTATCAGGTATTTTGTTATAACAGGGTAATTAATTTTTTTATTATATCGGGTATCTTGTAATAACAGGGTAAAAAAGAAACAAATGTTTTGATGAGCAGAGACCTGAAAGATTGCCTTGTGAAAAAAGGGTTTTTGTTTTATCAGAGCTCTTTATAACAAGGCTCGACTGTATATTATCAAATGCATATGCTGTGTTTTAGATAAAAGGGGGTTCTTCTAATGAGTAAAGCTGTTACGATGCATTTTGAATGTACAGAAATCCAGTTAATTGTATTGCCATTAATGATGATCGAATTCCCATTGAAAATGTTTTTTTGTTTGTAAAAAGTTGTTAATTACCCATTAATTGTACTTATCGGTCAGGTTTTGAAAAAGAAACAATTTGCATGAGTTTGACATGGTTCAATATAGCAAGTCTGACCACCATTATCAGAAATTACCAATTTCACAATGACATAATCAATGACATAATCAATGACATAGTCGAATGGCAAGCAATATTTTACATTAATATTATTACTTTCATCATATTAATTTGTTATATACTTTTATATTAGTTGATTAGATTTTAAAATATTTAGATTCTTCCAGGTCCCCATTTATACACCTGGGTAGAGAGCAGCGATAGTGGATAATTATCTTGCTGAAGGACAAACGCAATACAATACACTGGATTCGAACTTGGGATAGCACTCATTGGAGAGATTTTACATGAATGATTTGATGTGATTGATCAAATGGTATATTTTGTTTTGAATGGTTATTGTAGGCCCAGCCACCATTATCAGCAATGACCAGTTGACCATTGGTCAGTGGCACACAGTCAGAGTGACCAGGATAAATGCTGAGGGGGAACTCTGGCTGGATGACCAAGAGAGCGTAATCATTGGTCAATCTGCGGGCAGTGGAATCGGACTCAGTGTTTGGACTAGGAGCTACGTTGGTGGCGTGCCTGACAGTGTTACGATACCCAGTCGGGCTGGCATTACTGGAGGTAAAGCCCTTTCCAGTTATTGAAATGTTTTTATTGAAATGTGCTAACGACCAATTGCCAATAGAGCATTATGGTGTTTGAATTAGCTTGCCTTTTAATTAAGCTATTGAAGATTATTTTAAATGTAAGTCTATATAGATGTGCCAAGCTTTCTGTTCTAGCACATCCTTTGTCTGGGCGGTGGGTTAATGGAAGATTGTTTTATTTGTTGTATTAACACACATTCTGTGTAGACCCCAGCCTGAATCATTTCAGGACAATTTTTTATTTTGTGTAAGATGATGCATTGGTTTCCATAATCATTCCATTATTTCATTGATATTGTAAACCAATTCCTGGCCATATTAATCATCTGCTATCATTAGGCTTCTCGGGCTGCGTACGACGTGTGACCGTGAACGAAGTGGATGTCGATCTCCTAGATGTCCCTGTAAGGTTGGCCATCAGCCAGTGCCAAGATTCTGACATCTGCAACCTGGATCCCGGATGTGCAAATGGGGCAACGTGTGAGACTTCGCTGGATTCATCCACTGGATACCAGTGTGAATGTGTTCCTGGATACACAGGTATATACTTGCTAAGATCAATTGGAATCATTTCTGGAAAAGTTCCAGTTAATTTGGGAGTTTAAGAAAGGAACATAATTAATAGATTGCATTTATATAGCATTTAGTGCAGGGTTATAAAGGGTTTCCTAGGTAGATTAAATATATATGGAATTACTTAAGTCTCAAACTACTTGTTTTCTGTGTAATGTTCTTTTCACATTTGCATTATTCTCTCTCAATGTTATTTTTATGTTTTATGAAACTAATGGATTGAAATTAAGTGAACTGAAAGATAGTGCCAGAGACGACCACATGCTATCAGTATGACTGGACACCATGAATATGGCTTTAATATTTATTTGTTTGATTAGGGGTAGGAGAGGAGATAAATACATCTAAGTTTCTGTCAGTGATGTTTTCATATTTCTGTGATCATGTGCTATAATCAAAGGCATATATATTTGCCCAAATTTATGGTTCAAAGTATCAGAGTAAGTTTTCCTAGGTATTCTTTTTGAGGAGGTTGTGATCCATCATGTTCAATATGTATCTAGCAATAAACAAGTAAGTTGTGACTTACAATTTGTATATGCAGGTGAACTCTGCGCGACATCGTCATGTGACCAGCTTCCATCCAATCAGCAGTGTCAGAATGATGCAGCATGCTACGTAGGTGCGGATGGACAAGCATCATGTCTGTGCAGTGTTGGGTACGGTGGCTCCACTTGTAATGAAGGTATATATCCATAATCTCATTGAGGAATTTTCTGGCAACATTTATAATTAGATCATTGGAAAACATACATTGTAGCAAAATCAAACTGCATTCAAGTGCTGGATGTGACACTGACTGGCCTATGCATTCACTCTTGTATTAATATCTTTTTTGTAAGGTTTTTTTTGGTGCTGTATTCGGCCCATACCAGTCATTGCTTATCAATTCTGAGTTATAACTTTTCATTTAATGAGTTACCTTTTATGATTCTATAAGAGAATATTGAAAGAAAACAAAAAATTATTTTCTTTATGAACTTGACATATCATTTGCAAAAGTGTTCTGATTGGTAGCTTGAAAAAAAAAAATGTGCATTTCGATTTCAAAATATTGATGAGGCTTAAAGGTACACTTGAGTGTTGGTACTTCCTGAAATGCCCCATGACACTAAATTGGTTGGTTTTAATTCCATTTGAAAGTTCCTTGAGTAAAACATGTAAAATGAGAATCATTCCCTTTCAAATGCTCTCATAGTTGAACAATTTGATTTCAAGATATTTTATTCATAAGTCTAACAGCCGGGGGACATTTTTACTTTTTAGAAAAATACAAAAAATGCTTATAGACTACTTTGAAAAAAATCTAAATAGGTTTTTAAATGAGCCTGTGTTTATCCTAGCAACATATTCATTAGAGAAAAATTACTGATTTTCATTATCATTATATTCTCTTTTATTCAGTTTCATCGTACAGCATACCGATGTTCGGAGGGCAGAGTTACCTTTCCTTCAGTAGAGCCGTGCTTGCCAGGTGAGAAAGAGAACACATCTCAGCTAGGGGGTAGGGCTGATGGGGGGGGGGGAGCCCCCCCCCCCCCCCATGGGAAACTTTGCCGCTCTCTGCTCAAAATAAATACTAAGCATGAAAGCTCATCTGTATTTTGAATAAAATGTTAAAATGATTCTTGTTGCTTGTTCAATATTGCAAGAACTGTCAATACCCAAGTTATAGGCCTATGAAAATTTGTTGTAGCTAAGCAACTTTTTAAATGATGACCATTTATTGCTGTACATCATTGCACACTGTTGCTCTAAACAAATATATGTGTATATGTTTGCAAACTTCACTATTGTTTATGTTATCTTTGTATATTGTGGAGAACTTTAGAACATAAATGCAAGCATAATGACATATATTTTGCAAGTTAATGTAAGAACATGTGTTAATTATAATTGTAGGCATATAAAGGGGCAACTGTTTATTTCCAGGTTTATTACCTTCTGACAAGTTTGAGCATTGACTTACCCTTCTATGAAGAACTAGTGTCAATGGAGCTTTGTAGTTAAGAATCAAGTCTTGCTAATAGACTCAAGTTTTCAATTGTTGTTGTTATTATTATTTTCTACAGCGTGTTCTCCTCCAACAAGTTCCGCCTGGTGTTCATGCAATGGACACCACCACTGATAGCCTACTCCTTTTGCATGACCCATATTCTTTCAATCATTATTTTTAATTTTATTTTCTTAGTGTATTCTCGTCCAACAAGTTCTACCTGGTGTTCCGGGCAGTGGACACCACCACTGACAGCCTACTACTCTGGCACGGCCAATCTGTCCACGGTGACTTCCTTGCACTAGGAATCAAGGACGGGAGTCTTACGCTTCTGTACAATCTTGGCAGCGGCATCGCAGTGCTACAAGCAAACGAGATACTAGTCCAGTCCGGGCTCTGGTACAGTGTGGAAGTTGATAGGTAAGTGGTGAACTTCAAGAAAAAAATGTTTTCAATGTGATGCTTGTAGTTCTGTACATATGTGACTGGCTATAGCAAAACCTGGCACTTGTTGGTAATTCATTTTTTAAAGAAATGGGCATTTTATGTTCACACTATGTGTGTAAAAGACCTATGATTGTAAAACTGAAACAATCATATCTTCGCCATTTATTAACCAATTAGTTAGACCAAAGCATCAAATGAAAGCTTGTGATAAGGCCTTTGTAATGGTATCAAAATCTACATTTTGATTTTTAACAACAAGTGCCGGGTTTTGCTATAACCGGTCACAAATACTACAACGAGAACGAGATTCTACTCCAGTCTGGGCTCTGGTACAGTGTGGAAATTAGTTTATCCTTGATATGTGACTTTGGCAGTTTTTATTGTACCCCTAACTACTTTATAATCTGTTAGCAAATCATCCTACAGTATTTGTTATTTATTTTATTTGTTGATATCTCTGTTAGAGCAGAGGTATTGAAGTAATGAAATAGTACTTACATGTATATATAGTTATCAACTACAAGCTATCCCTTTTGGTTATATTTGGTAATGAGATATATGTAATTTTATTTGCTATCATTTCAATATTTCTTTTTACTGCTTCCAGGACCGGAACCCAAGCGACATTGACAGTCCAGTCCCTGAACCCAAGCGGGACCCAGGTTGTGGAGGGGTCAAGCCCTGGCACTCAGACTGGACTGGCCACATTTGGTCTACCTGTCTATCTTGGTGAGTAATCGGTTCTAGAATAATTACCACCATGATGACGATGATTATGTTGATGGTGAAATAATGACGACGAATATGATCAAAATGATATTGACAATCTTGATGAGGAAGATGATGATAATAATGATGATGACAATATTGATGATGAAAATGATGACGATGATGATTTTGATAATGATAATGATGGTGGTGATGGTGAAGATGATGGAGATAATGGTGATAATGGTAATGATATGGCTATTATAGTGATGATAATGATGATGAGAAGGAGGGGAAGGAGAAGGAGGGTGGAAAGACAATGCTGCTGCTGCTGCTGTGGATGATGATAAGTATGTTGATGGTGGTGATGATAATGATACAAATCTAATGAGGACATTATGGTTTGTGTATGTTATTCATTATGATGATTGACAAATGTAAATACCCTCTACTTATATCTGCATGTTATTCTATCTTTGTATGATTTCCATTTTCACTTACCTCTTTTTTGTTATGTTTTCCAGCTGGTTATCCAACAGACATTGTGCAGCTGACCAACGGCTATTTCACGTCAGGTTTTAATGGCTGTATTGCCCAGTTTCTGACCGCTCTCAATCCCTCTGGGAATCTCCAAGTCGTCAACATGGTGACTCAACGGACAGGAGGGTTAGACGTTCAGAATTGTCTGTTATAACGGTCAAATTCCCAGTTTCACCTATGGCTATACCGCGGGGAATTTGATTAATTGATATTTCATCCCCAACCAGCTTCAGACTGAGCTGCCATTGACAATCTCCAAGTTGTTGATGGACAGGAGAGGTTAATGTTCAGAACTGTCGGTTATTACCATCAGTTGTCCAGTTTCACCTAAGGCTATATCTCGGTAAATTTGATTAAATGATATTCACATTCAGGTTTTATTGGCTGTATCAACTAGGTTCAGACAGCTCCTAAATGCCATTGACGATCTCCTAAGATGTCGATGGACAGGATAATTCAATGTTCAGGGGGTGTTTCACAAGGATACTAAGTTGACCTTGAATTGAACGTTTAGCTTTTCTTTTTTTTAATCTTTAAAAAAAAAATTTAAATAAAAGGTGCAAATGTGAACAATAGCCCTCCAGAGCATTATTGTAACTCTGACGGCGCAATCAAATGGTCCACTGCATATATAACTCAAAATGTATATTTAAAAAAAATATGTATCAATACTAAAAAATACTTTGATAGGAGGTGACCATGTGCTTGGCCTTTAAAAGATTGAAGACCTTTGGTTCAAATTTATGGTAGGCCATTTTTAGGCTTGGAATAAAACATATTCAAAAGCGCAAACAAAATCGATTATTTAATTGAGACTTCTAACACAAATTCCAATCAATAAATTCAAGGCTCTTTGATGATAAAGATATTACTGGTTTTTATATAAATGTTTGCCTTTTAAATAGAACTGTTTCAATGTTTTTTTTACAAAGAACTTTTCATAATAGCTAGGTCCAACTTAGAGGTTATAAGTTCAATTTTGAATCTTTGTGAAATGCCCCCCAGCATTGTCAGTTATAAACGTCAGTCTCCGCTAACTTGACCGACAGCTGTATGATCTCATCCGGTTCGATAAACTGATATTTCTTGTGAGGGTTTTTTTTGTCACCCAGTGCCTGAATGCTCTCAATGCCTTTGACAAAGTCAAATTTGTCACAATAGTTACTATTTATTTCTGTAAATGAGTTACGCATTGGAAAGAATGGTGAGCATGTCTGGAACTGTTCTTTATACAAAAATGGCCTTGATGTGGATGTGAATGCTCATGGTGTTTTATCTTTTTAATAGTTCATTTTTTAATAATATTTGAATGAGACATTTTTATGGTGCAGAAGTTTTTTGTTACTCAAGGTTTGTTTTATGTAAATGGAGAAGCTTTAATCGCCATAAAGAATCATAATTGCTAAAAATTAAACTCTCTTGCCGTGTATAAAGGGACAGAGAAATTAAAAGAATATTGCATATTTAAATGTGTTTAGTTTATTTTGATAGATATAGCAAATAATTGTAGTGCTTTAATGCTGTTTTAAGTTCTGATACGAAGAATACTGCATATCATGCATATTAAATTTGATTAATGTTTGCCATTACTAATATTTTAAGTAAGAAGTTTTTTGTAGCATAGCAAAAAAAGATCACCTCTCCAATGAAAAAAAAACCTGAACAACTTCTGTGATGTCAGTACGTTGGACGTTTATTAAATCATTGATGTACACAAGTAATTGCAATTGAAACTTTATTCTCCATTCCAGTAAACCAGCTTATTCATCAGAATATTTCATCTGAAGTTAGTTACAATTTTACAGCATTTAGTTTATGGAAGTTAAACCTAATTTCAACCCAACAATGTGAACAAAATGTATGTAAAATAATATTATGATTATTAAATAACATTATGATTACCATGAGCTGAACCTTTCTGTATATCAAAATCAGTTCAAACAATTGTGAGTTTTTATTGTCATCAATCTTTGATGAGGAGAATGAATACAGTATTTTGATAATGCAAACATGATTTTGTACAGGAATTGTGCTTTAGAATTGAGTATATGATATGCGTGGAGTATAATAGTTTTGTATTCACTTATAGTCTCTGAAACCTTGATTTTTTCACCTTGATATCACCTTGATGCAGATTTTAAGAAATTATGAATTAGATGGAAGAGATTAATTAAAAAATGTATGCTTCTTGAAATATTGTCACTATCATTCTGGTCTTTCACAGAGTATTTTAAATGCCTTTTAAGTCAAATTTAATATTTATGAACGCATAAGCTAAACATTTATAACCTTATTTTAATTCTCATTATAGTGCTACTTATGCCTTTGTTGCAGAAACTAAAGCAAATCAATTGTCTTTCACAATCCTTTGAAAATGCTGAAACATTATTTATAAATGCTGAACATTATTTTAATGTTGAAAATGATGAAACAATAATTAAATGTTGAAAATGCTGTAACAAAACTGTTTTCAGTTACATAAATGCCTTAGGAAAGTATGTGCTGAATACTTATGACCTTTTTGCATGAATGACTTACTTTTCATGTATATGTCAACATTACTAGAAGCAAATTAATCGTTTTTACATATTTTTGAAAAGGCTGAAACATATTACTATGGTCAAAACTGTATTTAGTGACCACTTAAGGGAAACAAGTAAGATCGCCTGCTATAGACAGGTAGCCGCTAAGACAGGTTTGACTGTATTTTAAAGATATTTATACACTTAACTAGTCTTTCAAATGATTTGATAAAAAGCTGAAGTAATGAGTTATGTACGAGTTATAATGTTCATGAATATTGTGAAACACCTCATTAGATGATGAATAGGTATCTTTTCAAAATAAAATCCTTCCATGATATATATGTAAGTGAAATGACTTGTAAGATGAATAGGGAAAACTATGGTATATTCTATTTTACATCTTCCACCACACTGCATATTTGTTATATTTTAATTAAGGATAACATTACTTCACTTTGAATGGTTAGACCCTTCTCTGGGTTAAGAAAATATTTATTTTCTCTACTGTAAACCTAGTTAGAAAAGATGCACGTCTTTGTGAGTGTTGCTTTTAGTTGAACCTGTTCAGTTAATCCAATTGGTATCTAACATTAGTCCACATGATTGATTTATGTTTAATGTTTATTTATGTCAGAATGGATATTTGATGATAGACAGGTGATATAAGTGTGACTACTTGGAGTATTTGATAACGGACTGAAATTAGAAATATATGCTAAACGTTAAGTAAATGATTTACTAAATGCTTTAACTATCAATTCATGTTTGTCCATGTGCATATATGTATCAGTGAAATGTTAACATTGAAAGAAGTACTGCATGTAAATTACGAATGATAAATAATCATGTGCCAGGAATTCCTCCAACTTGTTCTATATATTTTACTGGTTTATTCTATTCTTTCTTTTTCAAAATGTATTATTTCATTGGAAGATACTAATTACTACAAATCACCTTGAATATCTAGTGCATGTTGCGTTCAATATCATTCATAGTGCTGCTACATATTACTGATTATTTTCAAATGTAAAAGTGTGTACCTTGTAGGGTACATTGTCTGCTTTTAATTGTTTGTTAAGTGTCTATTGTTATGTGCGTTGTATCCGAATGTTCATAATCACATTATTTTCTCCTCTTTTCATCGGAGGTATTCTACATGCATATACACCCCAACCCAGATACAAGATAATAATTACAATCACATCTTTAACCTGTTCCAGACTTTTTTGTTAAATTTTGGTATAAAGTATATTCTACTCACTGCATGAGTATTTTTCGCCACCTGTCAATGGCCCTCTTACATTACATATTTATAATTGTACATGTCTAATAATTGTTGTAACTGATAATTATGGCAACAGCTACTATAATGTTCCATGCTGATTGGCTACGGAGCTTATAGTAGTTATAATATTTTGACTGTTACAACATTTTGGTTTTGTATATGGAACAGGGACCAACAGGTTAATGCATTTGTTTTCTTCAACGGATAATAATAATAATAGATTTAATTTGCATAGTTCTTTATACAGGATTTCTAAGCACTGATGCCAGCATTATTGAAGAGGTTCTGAAGAATAATAATAATATGTGCAGCTTATATAGCGCATTATAACCAATCTGGTTCCCTATGCGCTTTACATTAGTATTTATAACAATATTCAAAAGTATACATACAGTTCTACAGGAACGAAAACACGAAACTAATTCAATCTAAACAAGTGCGTTTTAAGTACAGTTTTAAAAGAAGATAGTGTTGATGCCGTGCGGATGGGAACTGGCAGATTGTTCCAAAGGGTTGTTACTCACTTGAATATGTGTCCCAGTGTTCAGCCCATGTCAAGTATATCAGCAATATAATATTATGCTAGCATTTCACAGAACATTCAATGATTTATATATACATGGACCAATCAGAAATCTTCAGAGATTTTGATATGTAAACCATGTTTTATTTGTGTGAGTGCTTTTATCTTGTGTGTATCTCTGTAGAGTTGAATTTTGTATCATTTATTTATCATTGTATATTGTAAAAATCAATTAGTAAGTTGTGTCTTTTTTAAACAATATTTAAGTGGCCTTTAACGTTTTATAAGATGTGTGTTCAAATATGGCTGAATAAATGCCAAGTGTGATATATGAACATGATTTTTGTTTGCCTTTCTTGTCTGTTTAAAGGGAATTATTTTACATGAGCAATATTACAAAACTGAAAGGACTTGATTGTACATACACAAGCATAAACACACACACAGACACACACGCACACACACACACACACTTACACATTACACACACACGCGCACACACACATACACACACACGCGCGCACACACACGCATGCACACACACGTTGACAGTGTCCTTATATATACACACATTTGTAAGTCTTTGTTTTTCATAATTGTTAACCATGTTTACTGTAACAGTCACCGACTCACCATTACAGTATACGCATTCCCAAATACAGACATTCACGAGAGCAACATCAAACAGAGTAAAATAATTACAATTCGTACTTGATTTATTTGAATTATATCGAATAGCACTTCCACCTCACATGAAAGCAATATGAATATTTCACAATTAAACAATACAATTAAACAATATACAGTAATTAAATCATATCAAATAAAGCAAAATCATACTGGGTTTATTTTATACAATCTAATCACTCCTTCACCACTTACATAAAAACGACATGGAATAAAGTATCATAACCAATTGTTCAGTAGACGGTTCTATATATATGTCGTGTATTAGAGCTGGAGACATTCATAAGTCCAATGTTTTTTTTTGCTATTCATGTTCTAAATGGTTTCTAGAGAAAATTCAGCCTTGTTGCCACCTCAGCAACATTGAGCATTTTTTTGTATAAGCATTATAAAGATAATCAGCTAATTTGCATATTTGAGAAATAAGGTCAGAGGTCAATTTCTATCAAGGAATAGTACAAACATAATGAAAACTATTATTATAGGGTGTTTTGGGGTAAGGAATTATTTTCCGGCGCTCATTTGCATGTGCCATATGGGCAACACCCTGAAATCCAAGATGGCTGCCTCTAATTTGCATATTTATGAATATGATTGGTTTTTAGTGGCTATAAGGCCATTAATAAGAAAACATTACAGGGTATAATTTTTCAACCATGTTCTACATATGTATCACAGATATTTCAACTCTGTTGCCAAATTAGGTTTTTCACCTAATTTGCATATTCCCATATTTCAAGGAAAATCGTATATATACTGAACCCGAAAAGTAAAAAAGACGAGTAATGCCTCTTTTCCTAGGTTTTGGGGGGCATCAAATCCATTTCTGATATTTAATTCAACATATCACCACGGCAACCCAGATAAATCCAAGATGGCCGCTCCCAAAATTAGTCGAGCTAGGATGTGTCCCTTCTTTTGGTTATATGAGATCCCGGGGGGCCACTCAACTATATTGCTGTACACACGCGCGACCAAAAAAACGCGTAAAAAGGGTACTTTTTGCCGATCATGGCGCGTCACGCGCGTGACGCGTTTAGGGTGTCAAAAAGGCCAAAATCAGAAAAAAGGGTATGTTTGTGGAGTTAAACAAATACGCGTTTAGGGTATCCTTTTCTCCAAACTTGTTCAATTGACGTATACCTTGTTTAGGGGTATGTTTTAGGGGTTATACTTGTTTAGGGGGCAAAATTGTCAAAAAAGCACGCGAAAATACTTGAATAGGGTATAAATTTGACCAATGGATAAAACTTGTTTAGGGTGGGTTTGAAAAACCTGTGGTCGCGCGTGTGTACAGCAATATAGTTGAGTGCCCCCCCCCCCCCCCCCCCCCCGGGTATAAGATCGGGACGATCTTTTTTTAACTTTCAATCATTGGAATAAGCAACTAGAATACTTGACTCACAATTTAGTTTGCTTTTAACAGTAAAAAATGATACATTTATTAAATAAAAGCGATCAAACGGACAAATAACAGTCTCTCCTTACAAAAGCCAAAGGCGGCCATCTTGGATTTATGTGGGTTGCCATGGTGATATGTTGAATTTAGTATCATAAATGGATTCGTTGCCCCCCAAAACCTTGGAAAAGTGGTATTACTTGTAATAATTTTTACCTTTAGGGTTCACAATATATACGATTTTACTTGATTTCTGGAAATATGCAAATTAGGTGAGAAACCTAATTATGCTAATTATATGCATTGCTGATTGTTGCCAAGGTGGCAACAAAGCTGACAAATCTTTGATACATATGTCGAACATGATTAAAAAATAATACCCCATACTTTTTGCTTATTAATGGCTCTAGCCACCAAAAACTAATAATATTCATAAATATGCAAATTAGGGGCAGCCATCTTGGATATCAGGGTGTTGCCCATATGGCAAATGCAAATGAGCGCCGGAAATGAATTCCTTACCCCAAAACACCCCATAATAATAGTTTTAGCACTATTCCTAGATAGCAAATGACCTCTGACCTTATTTCAGAAATATGCAAATTAGCTAATTATCTTTATAATGCTTATAAAAAAAGATGCTCAATGTTGCCAAGGTGGCAACAACGTTGATTTTTTTCTAAAAAACATTTAGAACATGAATAGTACAAAAAACATTGGACTTATGAACATTTCTAGGTCCAGGATATATCTACTGGACTATGTATTAGGGTACTTGATTTGTTTTGTTAAACAAATCTCTTTTCACATCTTACAGTGATAATTGAGATTTGGTATAGAGGGCGCTACACAACATATTTGTTCTGTGAGATAATGACAAACTGAGGGTCAAATTCGAAAGAGCATACAATTTCAATGACAGAATAAAATGCTTCCGCTTTTCAAAAATTTACAAAATAGGTTTTTAGATAGTTGTTGATTATCTCTCTATCTAATCACTATTTTCAACATAACATCACATGCACAATATTTTAATTAAAATGGTTGAAACCGATGAGTGTTTAGAGAGCGCCCATGAGTTTTAACGGCTCTTTTTTTTTTTTTAATGATAACAGGCTTTTTACTTAGTCATTTGTAATGTTTTGTTCCTTTCGAGCATGATGGAGTAATAACTATTTGTTATTAATGTAATTGTGCAGGTTTTGCTTACTAAAATTCAGTTTGACCAAAACTGTACTCACTTTACCATGTTTACCAGAACTCAACTATCCCTTTAAGTATAATAGCGACATGAAAAAAGTATAAAAATTAAATGCTATACTTGATTAATGATATATAAAAAATCATCTCCTTTCCTCTCTCACATGGATTACGTAAAAGCGAAATGAAGTAATTAACCGTCGCACTTATTTCGTATTATTAATTCGAATCATCCAATCACCAGTTTCGTAAAAGCGACATGAAATTAAAGTATACTAATTAAACATCGTTTAAATCATGTTTATTAAAAGGAATCGCCACTCACCTCTTACATGCAAGCAACATCAGTCAAAGGTAAACTAATTAAACGGTAAATCTAATTTAATCGAAAGAATCGAATCTTCCCCCAACATATCTTACATATAATAGCGCCATAAAATAAAGTCAAATAATCAAAAGTGTTGCGTATTTCATTATATTACATCGAATATCCCGTTCACCTCTAAAGCTACATGAAATAAATTCGTAGTATACTCGTTTAATCGAATTAACCTTCACCTGTATGTGGTATTGCAATACTGGTAGAGCGCTTGCCTTGAAATCATAGAGGTTTCAAATTTGAAATGTTCATTGTGTTTGTGCAATTTATCAAGTTCAACATATGATGCTGCATGGTCCCAGATGAATACATAGATACTCGGGCAGGGTTGACGCGATTTAAATCGCTTTGATTTAAATCGCAATTTAAATCGCTTCGATTTTTGTTTTAAATTACCTCCATTTAGACTTGTGTGTTGTAGAAAGTGTTGTTTGTTTTGTTTTGTTTTTCATGTATAGATAAATTGTACCTTCATGTATATGTGTATGTTGTTTCTGTTTGTATTATCGTCACTTTATAGCCTCTGAAGAAGATTCTGCTAGGATCGAAAATTTAGGCCCTATATTGACTATCATAGTTAAATTGTGATTGCCCTCCAAATTTGCTTGAAATACTACAAATCATTAAAGCAGGACGCAATAATTGACACTAGCACTTGCCCGCTTGCCCAGGGCAATTACAATTTCATGTTGGGCAAGTAAAACTGCATTAATTGTCTTATTTCGTTGCTCGGTTGCCAATAGGGTAACTTAAGGCCTAAGGGGGCCTAAGGGGGCCTAAGGGGGGTGTCCCCCCTCCCATGGTAGGGAGCTTTTGCAATTTTTCACTCGAAATATTGCAATCTGGTGCATACCTTGGAAGAAAATTTGATAATACAGTCAAACCTGTCTATAGCGACCACTCAAGGGACCGGCGAAAAGTGGTCGGTGTAGACAGGTGGTATCATTAGACAGGTGGGCGGCCATTTTGAATTTCTGGTCGCATATTGTGCCTATATGCACATGTGTAATTAATTGGCATCTGTACACGCACGTGTCCAGTGGACAGTTTAACATCTGAACACTTCAATCTTAAATATCTTTTTAACGAAAGGGAAATAAAAAAAAAACGAAACCTGTCACATGCTTCCATTGTTAATACGAATACAGCAAGGTATGAGGGAACCACCGCCATTACAATTTGGTTGTGAGGATTTGGACAATGTTACGAGATCCCTTTAAAATAGACTCCTACCACATTTCTAACTATTAAAATCGTACAATACGCTAAACCCGTTCAGGGCCCCGTTTCAGGAAGAGAAACAATCGATTGTAAGATGCAATTAATGGTAAGTCAGATCACGTGTTTTAGATGCGTAAATTTTCTGACTTACAATCAATTGTAACTTACAATCGATTGTATCTCTTTCTGCAACGGGGCCTAGGACTGATTGATTAAATTGGTTAAGTGCCAACGAGAATATTTTGCCAAACCACGTCCACGTAATAAATTATTAATAGGCTACTCAGTAAATAGTACTCCGCGCAATTGTTGAGAAACTAACCGGCTGTTCAAACATCAGATAAAAGGACGCGATTTTATGATACTTATAATTATTTTAATAAATGTTCACTCTTTAGTACACATATAATTATCATTTATAATTATGTACTGAAACTACGTTTGAAAAATATATACGAAAATCTGTCGAATTCCTTATACTCGATGTAATAACGACCCTGGAATATTCAATCCGATATATTACAGACTAAAATACTTGAATCGAAATGTGATAGCTAGGTGACCAGCCAAAGTCAATCTATAAGCTGTCTGAAGTTTATTGTCATTATAAAAGTTTGTTTTATGCATTGACCTGCTCAGGATTGGAGCCTTGAGTGACCAGAGGCGATCGAGTTGATGCCTTGGTCACTCAAGCGCTAATTTTGTGGTCGTTATACACATATTTATATGTACGTCGGGACTTAAATAGGGTGGTCGCTGGTCGCGTTAGGCAGGTGGTCGCATTACGCAGGTCGCTTAACACATGATTTTTCAGGGGAGGACCAGAGAGCGGTCGTTATGAGCAGGTGGTCGCTATAGATAGGTGGTCGCATTAGCAGGTTTGACTGTACTAAATTTAAAGAAATCATGACTTAAATCATCTCCCTCATGATTAGACCGCATTATACAGGGTGGCCCAGAAAGAATGCAACACCTACGATCGTTTATTTCATCAACTTCATCGACCAAATGTCATTGTTTCTTGTTTGATTGGGTAGAACATTCTTTTTCCAACAAAATGATACCATGAGCATTGATTTTGGGTAAGGCGTTTGGATCCTAGGGCCATTTTTCTGAGGCAATGTCGTTTCCTAAATTTGCTACCGTTCGTCTCCAGCGATCCGCGGAACACGGAGGCATTCTCGCTCCACGGCCTCCCATAGACAGAAGAACCGCATGACTGCTCTCCCTTTGATAAGGACGACAATGTACGGGGTACTCGATTACGCAACATTGTCTTCCTTATCAAAGGGAGAGCAATGCGGTTCTTCTGTCTATGGGAGGCCGTGGGGCGAGAATGTCTCAGTGTTCCGACTATCGCTGAAGACGAAAAAGTAGCAAATTTAGGAAACGACATTGCCTCAGAAAATGGCCCTAGGATCCAAACGCCTTACCCAAAATCAATGCTTATGGTATCATTTTATTTGAAAAAGAATGTTCTACCCAATCAAACAAAAAACAATGACATTTGGTCAATGATGTTGATGAACTAACGATCGTAGGTGTTGCATTCTTTCTGGGCCACCCTGTATAGTATACAAACACAATCGAACCTACACACACACCAGACTCAAATACGCTCACATCGTCCGTGCCTGTCTATTGTCCTACTTATTTGGGGGAGGGTGGGGGAGAGTGTGTGAGGGGGTTTACCCCCTCCCACGTGGAGAAATTTTTGAAATTGGTGTTTAAAATATCACTTTTGCATATTTTTGGCTTTAAATTGTGCGATTTGGTCCATACCCGAGACAAAAAATATTATATGATTCGTAGTTCAAGCTATGGAATCAAACATACATAATGTATGCATAAGAAAAAGTGGGAGGGAAATGTATGGGGGGGGGGGGCATGTCCCCCTTCCCCGTACCCCGCCTGTTGACGCCCATTTTCAAGTACCGTGTGACTAGACCCACGACACGGGTCCCTTGGGTTAGGTTCAGTAGGCCATGCTCAACTGATGCAGATGTCGACTCTGGAGAAGATGACTGATGGTGCTCTTTGCCTAGACATTTTGGACTACGTATAGTGCAGCTATGCGCCCACATAGCATGCATGAATGCGTCAAATAGTCAAAATTATCTATAAAAGCGGGAGGCAGCAGGATCCTGCAGAGGCCCCTGGTGGACGATTTACCATGCGCTACAAGCAGTTTGTTTGGCCTACGCGCTCTACTGAAATGCGGTATTTAACGGAGCGTCGAATGGATCCTCGCGTGCGGGACTGACAATTCGCATAAGGCGCGCACTAGTTGAAGCGATGCCCGCGGCCTCCCACTTGGAAGGATTCTTCAAACTGATATAGGTGCGATATTGCTACTAGGGAACGACTGTTAGGTTGTTCTTTATTATCATTTATAACATCATTATCATCACACATTTAATAAGACATGATAATAATGAATGATTTAGACACATTTGGCTTAATTTCGAGTCGTTCGACATTTTTTTTTTTTTTTGCCAAACGATTGGGGGGGGGGGGGGGGGGTGCCCCCCGTAGCTACGCCACTAGAGGTTACAATGATACAAGGGATATTATTCTAGACACTCCCCTTCAAATGTGTCTCATATTATGATTGTATCTCAGAGTTTGTATTTGTCCAAAAGCTGATTAAATGCTACAATTGTATTAACAAAACTCTGCTTATGATGTTCTCATTTTGTAGTACTTTTACAAGGAATTCCATCAGTATATTCAGCTGATATCTGGGCCCTGGATACATGTGGAGCTTAACTCCTTGAGTGCCAGGCTCGCATTTTTGTGAGTTACAATACACACAAATGCCATAGAGCATTAAAATCTCTGGCACTTTAAGAGTTAAGCGGGGACCTGAGAATGGTGGAGGGGGGCGGGGGGTATGATCGCGCGATCAAGGGACGTTCCCGAGATCTGGAATCCCCTGGAATCATTCGAAGTCGCACAAAATCCCCGGCAAACTCCAGACAAGTCCGGGAAACAAGTTTGTAGAAAAAGATACCCTAAACGCGTATTTGTTTAACTCCACAAACATACCCTTTTTTCAGATTTTGGCCTTTTTGACACCCTAAACGCGTCACGCGCGTGACGCGCCATGTTCGGCAAAAAGTACCCTTTTTACGCGTTTTTTTGGTCGCGCGTGTGTACAGCAATATAGTTGAGTGGCCCCCCCGGGGGCTCATGCCCAACCACACTCACATGGTTGTCAACTTTGAGCCAGACATTGCGATGGAGCGAAGTGACTGAGCGGGGGGAGGGTGTGGGAGAAAACAAATACTTGACACACTAATAAATATGCACTCCAACACACACACACACACACACACACACATACACACACGCACACATACACAAGTATTGTATTTAGTGTCATACACAGTTCCAACATAAACCATATGCCACATTACTACTACTTCTACTTGGGTACTCGACAGGGTCCATCAGTCAGGACGTAGAGTCGAGGGGAACCGGTGAGGAACATTATGTATGATCCAACAACATAATAGCCTATATACAGCCAGGAATGAGTCCCGAGGGAGCGAAGCGACCAAGGGCTGGGGCAGAGCTAGAGGGGCAGGGTTTGGAAGGGGCTATCCCCCTCCAACGGGGAAGATTTTGTATTTTTATACTTGGTGCAATTTGGTGTGCGTCACACAAGCAGCCAGAGCAATGCCAGCCTACGCGGGAACTACGTGGCCCGGTACAGAAAAAGTACCGTACTCACCCCAGACCATACGCAAGTTACACAACAAAATGAGATAATCTGTTTGCGCGCGAAGAGCGCAGCGAAAACATAAAATAGATGTATAAGTTAGTTTTTTAACGTTAGAAATAATAAGTCTTAGCTCATACATTTTTTTCTTCTTTCCCACTCTGTTTTTCTTCTTTTTGTTCTTTCTTCTTCTTCTTTTTTTTGAAGGGGGGGGGGGGGGGGCAGAACGTGTTTTGCCCCCCCCTTTTTAGTTTTGAGGGGGCGGCCGCCCCCTACCCCCTCCCCCCCCCCACTTCCGGCGCCTATGACAAGAACTACGTGGTCAAGTACTCACCCCAGACCGTACGCAAGTTACATTACAAACTGAGATAATCTGTTCGCGCGCGAAGCGCGCAGCGAAAACTTAAAATGGATGTATAAATTAGTTTTTGAGCATTATAATTAACAAGTCTTAGCTCATACGTTTAATTTTTTTCTTTCCCACTCTTCCTCTTTTTTTGCATTTTTTTGTTTTGTTGGGGGGGGGGGGGGGGGGCAAAAACGTGTTTTGCCCCCCATTTTTTGGATTAAGGGGGGGGGGGGGGGCGGCCGCCCCCCCACTTCCGGCGCCTATGTTATGCTGCTGGCGTCCCTATACAACCAAGTAAAGTCAACAACATGTTGTTCAAGTTGCTCACATGAAACCCCTGAGGATGCACATTATCTGGGAAAGTCTGTGCGCTCGACATGTCCCAGGCATCGAGGAAACCGACGCGCTTGTTCTTCAGGACAATGCTCCTGAGACGGTCCTCCAGATCCCTCGCGTACCAGTCACTGCAGCAGGTGTAATCATTGAAGTTCCTATGATCTCGGGTATTAGCGCCCTTGAAGGCCACGACGGAGCGGGGGTTTCGGGCCAGCAATCTCTCTAGGGATGCCAGTATGCTATGGATCCGCTGCTCGAACAGCCAAGGAGCAGCGTATGTAAAGTGCGCCCAGATGGACACGACTACAACGGGAGACCCGTCGCTGCCGATGCTATCGATTCTGTCGGCGATATCCTCTAGCTCTGTCAGGTACGACCAACTCTTTCTTCCCACCGGCATGGAGTGGAACGCGAACATGGTTGTCAAGTTATACTTCTCTGCTTGCCCCTCCGGTACAAATAGAAAAGATGTGGTCTTACTTTTACTCTTCATTTTGAAAACCTTTTGATAAAATTCGTTGAGTTGCCTTATAGTCGAATCCCCAAATAGATAAACCTGACGATTCCTTAGACAATGCCCAATTTCCGACGAGTTCTTGAAGACATACATATTACAGGTCGCCGGGTACCAAACACCCCGTCTATAGAAGCCAGCATTCTCTCCGCGAGTAAGATTGAAGTGGCCAATGGAACACGTTTTGAGAGAAGATATCGATTCTAGTAAATATGTTGCCCTATTCTTAATGACGGTAACGCTGGTCAGTTTGCCGTTGATATTAAATTTTGATCTGCCGAGAGTGAGACATAAAACAAAACACGAATCAATGATAGTAGCAATATTTAATAATAATAATAATAATATTGAATATTTGTATTGCGCAATATCCACCTAATAAGGTGCTCAAAGCGCATTAGAAAATATAGTTTAAGATAATAAAACAAACAAGAATAAAGGGAAGAAAGAAATTCTACTTAAATGCTGTTTGAAACAAATGATATTTTAACTTGTCCTTAAATGTGTCCACGGTTTAATGTTTAATGATCGGGAAAAGTCTACACAAGGTGTGAATATGGAAATTGATAGGAAATAAAATGATCGACGATGGCGGTTTTTCCTTCCATTAAATGGACAATGACAACGACGACGACAACAACAACGATGATATAGACAACAACACAAACGACGACGACGATAACAACGACATGAACATCAACAACAACTACTACAACAACGACGACGACGACGACGAGAAATAAAGAATACGGTCGACGAATCGTCTTAATTGGTGGCTTACCCAGTGAAGGCCTGTTTCTCAGTCTTGGTCGCGATGGCGTCTGATTCCTTCGTACACTTGTTCAAGTCGATTCTGTATTTGTCCAGCTGCCCACAGTCCACACCATGTGGTCGCTCGCAGAACCAAGGTGTCCCGGTCCTTGTGTTGGTCAGGTTGCAGTAATCTTCCTGCCCCTAATTCAAAGAGTGTGTTTTTAAAGAATAATTAACGATTTTTAGAGCACTTCAATCAAACCATTTATTGCTTATTTATGTATAGGGTGAAGCATACGAGATACAATGTGTATTGTTGTGATATGTTGTAATATTTCCACTGAGTAATGTGTGAACATTTCACGTTAAATGGATGTTATGAACGAAAATGCAAAGTGATATTCGCCAACTCATAGGAATGACTTTATACACGGTTTTGACTATCCAGTGGATAGTTAAAAATCCGAACACTTCAGTCGTAATTATTAACAACAGGGATATTCCAAAAAGCAAAACCTGTCCCATGCTTATATTGCTAATACGAATACAAGGTATGAGAGTACCGCAAGAGTTCCAAGTAAGTTTTGAGGATTATGACTTACTAGATCCCTTTAAAGTTTAGGAAAGGAAAAGGTACACGTTCATTTTAATTACATGTCATTGGTATCGCGATCAGGTGACACTCCGTTAGTCTGTTCAGCCCAATTTAAATCTTTCCGCTTTCTCAGATCTTTACAATTAATTATCTGTACATTTTTCGCAATTAATCAATTAATCAATTGATCGCAAGTCAGAAAATATGCCCATTTGAACCAATCAGTTTTGCGTATTTAGTCACATGTTCTGACTTGCAATTAATCGCAACTTTAGACTTTTTGTGTAACCCCCTGGGCTGAAAGCAGCAAACGTGAACTCGCTGGAGGACACACGTGCATCCGCTGTGAATTGAACCCACGACCTTCGTATTGAAAGACGAAGGCCCAAACCAATATACCACGACACTCACATAACTACACACAATGTAGGCTACCATATGATATGATAAACGTAATTGGAATGTTGCACACTTGCCACAGAGCTGTTACGAAGCTGAACATTACAGTATGACTCTATGGTCTGGTTGTGATGTGGTCCACTGCGAGAGTAAGCTCCTATATAGGTCTGACGGGGCTGGTGCCTTTCACTGCGGATGAGGCTTAAGACGAACACCGCCTCGCTAGCGTGCATCAAGGTCACAATGATGTCAACTGATCCCGACCACTTCAGAGTGAAATACGCGCTGTATGAGCCATTGCGGTGATCAACGATCTCCCCGTCCGTCGACGAACTGGCTTCAAACTCTGAGGTTTTAGTAACAATTTTGGCGCGAAAATAATCACCGCCATATTGTTTGGACTCGTTACGCGCATTTCGCGCCGTGATTCGCAACTCAAGCTCGTCACACACCCTGTAGAACGGCCTCGGGTTGACGATCTCGTAGGTGGAGGTCTTGATACTAGTGACGTCATCAACCGTCGTCCAGTTAAGAGGTGGGACCGGTGGATACGAGAAGTGAGGAAACTGTCTGCGGACTCGCTCCGGACAGAGTGAGTCAGGGTGGTTATGTTGCCTCATGGGAGGCGCCAACTTTCGAGGACGCCACGAGTTGCCATAGCTGTGGGTCCCTGTCAGCATGGTATGTGCCCTGGTAGATGAGGGGGATTGGTTCAGTAGCTGGTCGCCTCTCCCATGCTGACGCAAATTATCCTGGGGATTTATTGAAATTAAAAATCACACTGAGCACAGATTAGGACTTCCCAATTAAATCTTTTTTTAAATAGATTTGTTCTAAAACGTATAATGTATTTTGGTATGTGTGATCGATATTTTAATAGAATCAATGACAGTTAAAACACTAATGGATCGACAAAGTGCATGCATGAACCTGGTTGATTACGGTAATTTCACACCAGCACATTTAAAAAAAAGTGAATTTGAACTTATTTCTATATTTCACAAATAATTTGTTTGAGCAAGTAAATATACAAACATACAATAATTTCATAAACGAAATACAATATAAAATACCCAGAAGAAAAATATACAATAAATATTCCATAATCAATAATTTGTTTGTAATTCACATAACGTGAACTATGGGGGAACCAAAAAGAAGCAAAGCTTGTAAAACATTTAGTTCCAGGGGTAATTGTGTCTTATCAAAATTAAAAGAAAAAATAATGAAATAAAAAAAACGAGAGAAGAAGGTGCCATGCCAAATAACAATTGTTTTTAAACCACTATATAGACAAGAATATTACAATCGATCCAACCGAACAAAATAATACGAAAATGGAAACTTAATAAAGAGCGATATATATATATATAGTCAGACAAATATATATATATATATATGTATATATATAAGCGAAAGGTGAACTAATACATACAGCTTTGGTTTCTTCCAATATTTAAATAATGCAAAGAATAATCATAAATGATTGAGAAGGAAGAATAATAGGCGTAGCTTAATAAGCATTGTTCCTCCCTTTAATCCTCCAAATGAAAAAAGGCACTGGTCGAAAAATTGGTCTCCGCCAGGACTCGAACCCGGGTCTCCAGCTTGGAACGCTGACGCCTTAACCACTATATATATATATATTAAGCAAATAACCATCGACTGGGAGGGTGATGGCAAAACTATACGTGCCGAGGTGATCTGCGAAGGAACTGTCATGCCGAGGCGTAGCCGAGGCATGATAGTTACCTTCGCAGATCACCGAGGCAACGTATAGTTTTGCATCCATCACCCGAGTAAGGAGATTTGGTTATTTGGTTTATATCCCTCCACAAGCGACCTATAACTAACACAAAGGACTCAAAAGTTTGGAATATTGAGCAATTGATGGAGTCTTGTATTTTCATTTTGTCAATCCTGCACATAAACACGATTTATGATTAAAAGGCTAAGACGCTTATTTATCATTGTCTATTCAGCGTAATAACGGCGCGTAAACTTTGCGCACCAGCGCGCTACCTTTCTGCGCACTAACGCGCACACGCGTACTTGCGCGGCCACAAGCGTTCGCATTGGCTGATGCTGCGTTCTGGGTTGTCATGGGAACAAAAAAAGTCGGTTGTAAACGTTCGCTGATTCCTAATTTAGAGGTTGTTAACAACATGCCCTATGAGACTACATGCGTATCAGCAATTTACTATAACACCCTAGGCAGGGCCAAAAAGTTCGTTGTCCTCGACAAAAAAGGTACTGTACAAAAGTACTATATGAGGTTGGGATTTGATGGGAGAAATTATACTTGAACACGTGACGGCGTTTCGACCAATCACATGGCTAGAACATTCTCATGAGGGATATAAATATATATATATATATATATATATATATATAAATAATTGCAAGGAGTAATCATAAATGATTGCGAAGGAAGAATAATAGTAGGCGTAGCTTAATAAGCAATGTTCCTCCTTTTAATCCGCCAAATGAAAAAAGGCACTGGTCGAAAAATTGGTCTCCGCAAGGACTCGAACCTGGGTCTCCGGCTTGGAACGCCGATGCCTTAACCACTAGGCCACGGGGACCGTGTGATTAAAGACAGATCCAGTTCAGGTCATTGGCAAGCCAATATCTCGGCCCTTTGCACTCAAGTATTCATGGGGAAGGATTTATGAACAATGCAAGCCGCCTTTACTTCAGCTGGATCACAATATAGTGATTCAAGTATTAGTTAGAACATATATATATATAAGCGAGAAGTGAACTAATACATACAGCTTCGGTTTCTTCCAATATATAAATAAAATGTAATTACAAGGAGTAATCATAAATGATTGAGAAGGAAGAATAATAGTAGGCGTAGCTTAATAAGCAATGTTCCTCCTTTTAATCCGCCAAATGAAAAAAGGCACTGGTCGAAAAATTGGTCTCCGCCAGGACTCGAACCTGGATCTCCGGCTTGGAACGCCGATGCCTTAACCACTAGGCCAAGGGGACCGTGTGATTAAAGACAGATCCAGATCAGTTCATTGGCAAGCCAATCTCTCGGCCCTTTGTACTCAAGTATTCATGGGGAAGGAGTTATGAACAATGCAAGCCGCCTTTACTTCAGCTGGATCACAATAGAGTGATTCAAGTATTAGTTAGAACATATATATATATAAGCGAGAAGTGAACTAATACATACAGCTTCGGTTTCTTCCAATATATAAATAATTGTAAGGAGTAATCATAAATGATTGAGAAGGAATAATAATAATAATAATGAGAAGGGCCGAGAGAATGGCTTGCCAATGACCTGAACTGTATCTGTCTTTAATCACACGGTCCCCGTGGCCTAGTGGTTAACTGGTTAAGGCATCGGTTTATTAATTGAAAATACATATATTTATCTATTCCAGCTATATGGCTGAATTGCTTATATGTATTTTCACAAAACATAAAACAAACTGAGGGTAACAAAAGCCATGAGCAAAGTAAATACTCGTATAACTTATTTCTTAAATAAATACATATATATTGCATTTTAGATCATACATGTAGGCTATATGTTTTGTATAAAGAAATATTAGACATATAGAAACCATTACGCTAAATACATACGCTACGCTAACATATTTTATGTGTTTCTTATCGCATTTTATTATTATATTTAGAAAGAATATTTTGATAAAATGTAAAACCAATCGCATAATTATAATAATAAATGCAATCATTTTAAGGGCTAACTGTTTAAATCTAATTTGCAGAGATTATAAATTGTTTTATAACATTAATATGTCAAAGTTAAATCTTGCAAATAATCATGTTGATAGTTAATTCCGATGTTTCCTGACCCACATCTCGTTTCCTAATTGTTAACCTCCAATCGGTTTCATTGTTTCAATTAGAATTAATAACAATGTTGACCTTGAATGGTTTATTATAAATATTGCGCGAGGTGAAATTTAGTTGACTGTACAATATTATAATGATCCTAGTAAAAACAATATTTGTGATATATCAGGAAAGAACAAAACAGCCAATATTCATGTTACGATGAAGTCATCAAAATAATGCATAAATCTTACAATCTCTATTAAATGGAAGAAGTCCAATAAATCTATTCCCTTGCTAGATATAATTTCAAACGATACCACATAATTTGGCACTATTAAGAGATTGAAGCAGAGATGCTTTGAAAACCGATTCATACGTCATCATAATAATAAATGCGTTTGTCTCTATTAGATCTGCATACTTACGGGCTGGATATTGCGCCTTTGCACATCAGGCATAAGTTATGATTATATTGTATTATCATTATTATCATTATTATGATTATAATGATTTCTTTTTTTGAGGGGGGGGGGGGGGAAGAGGGGTATGCACAATTTTGTTGCTTTTTCGTAATACAGTCAATATTGTAAAGCAAGCTATCCTCTCGCAAGTATAGCTGACGATCTTTGTGATGTACCTCTTCTTTTCAAACAACTGGCGTCATACAGCCATTTAGTTGGACTTAAATCTGACAGGCAGATGAGAAAACAAAGCCTGCAGCAGAGGAGGAGCCGACAGTCTCAAGTTTTGCAGAGGGTGGGGCAACAGTTTCCACTCAGACCTTCGGTTGCAATGTTGTTATTGCGCCATATACCCCCTTTTTACCATTATGTTTTGAACAGCTTTCTTTCGCTTGTAGGCCTGCGACTACGGTATGCATAATCATAATCTTGGGGTTCGCCTCCCTTTAGTATAATGTCCACGCTGCACGGGTAGAAGTAAATATAATATCTAGGGGTATTACAAAACAGCTAAGCAAGGTGATCAAATGTAAAACGAACCTCCGTGATGGTGACTAAAAATCAACATATTCATGTGTGGTTGGCAGTGACCTGGGTCGAAAGGCACACACAAGGGCCACCTGCTGTCAAAAAATTGTGCCAGTACTTGAACTTTTACTAAGATTTTTTGGGCCATAAATGACGAACGAACGTCCGTAAGCACAACATTTCATACGTTTGTTACAGTTAAATGATTTGCAGGAAATAAATTTATCTGGGATATGAGAGACATAACAATGTACTAACAACATCAAACGGTATCAACTTGATGTGAGCGTTTAACATGGTAACATTATTAGAACAATTTTCATGATCGAACGTCCGTGAACGAACGTCCGAGCGAACGTCCGTATCATAAATAGTTGTCAAAAGGCTTCGAAAATGCCTGATATAGCTTCTTGGTTAGCTGCTTGCCAAATACAATTGCTGTACCGGTGTATACGTGTAGATAAGCAGCCTCAGATTCGTAAATGGGTCTACTCTTGCCGGACGTTCGTTTTCATCACGGACGTTCACGAAGATCAGTTTTCGGCCTAAACCAAACATTGTATTTGATAGATAGTTTTCAAATAGGCAAACTACTGTGGCCCTACTGTGAGTTCATCAGACTGACCCCAGCAATTGATGACTAGGATGCACTTCGCTGAGCAGTGATGATACAAGACGACAGAACGTCCGTGACGAAATCCAGTATAATTTCATACAAAACAATGTTACTCAGCGAGCAGGAGTAGTTAGCCAACAATTTTTGTAAAATGTGTTCAGTGGGTTCAACCCTTAGTTTTGGCAATAGTTTTTGTTTTGACAACTAAGTAGAATTCTGGTCGTATGGATTTTAATGTATGTCACGGACGTTCACTTATTATGACCTTTCCTATTGAAATTTACCCTGAGATCAGTCAATGCCGCTCTACCGCCAATTCTTATATGATACATGCTCAAGACATGTAAGATAGAACATATAGACATTAATGCCTTTAAAGTTGATTAATATTTTTTTAAATCAGGTTAAAAAATTCATAATTTTGTGGAAAATGCCAATTTATGCTATTTTTTCACATTTGAGGTCCTGTGGCATGAAACCAAATGTTTGAAATGATATAAAACTATACATTTTCTGAAAGCCTTAATAATACTCTTTAATATGAGACAGGTATATCAGAGTTAATGGTGAGACACAGCAAATGATAGAAGCGCTCAAGGTCTGGAAATGGCCAAAAGTGCATATTTCAAAAATCTGACCCATATACTGTATATGTATAATATAATAATATATTAAAACTTACTAAAAAATAATCATTTCGAGTACTTAATCAATAATAATGATTTTAATTTGCGTTTAAATACAAAAAGAGAGGGGCTTGTAGTCATTTCTTTCGGAAGATCATTCAAAATTTTAGACCAGAAGATAAAATTGTTTTGGGGCAAATTGTGCACGCGTTCGTGGTAAATGGAAGGAACCAATGTGACGAGTGGGGCACGTATGAAAATAATTATTCTTTTTATATAGTGTCATAAAACTACCAGGAAGTTCATTATTGGACAATTTATACATGACTATCCCAATATTATAAAGACGTATATCACGTAGTTTCAATACTTTATTTGAATAAAATAATTATATTGTGTGGGCGTAAAACCCTTTTTTAATTAACAATTCTTATAGCTCGGTTTTGTAATGTATATTAACAAGTTTATCAAGTAATATTAATGCACTATTGCCCCATGCTAAAATTCAATAACACATGTAAGCTGATATTAATGTTCCTTTGAAGGGATAGTTGAGTTTTGGCAAAGAGAGTACAGTTTTGGTCAAACTGAAATTTAGTAACCAAAACCTGCACAATTACATTACAAACTAATAGTTATAACTCCACCATGCTCGGAAGGAATGAAAAATTACAAATGACTAAGTAAAAAGTCGGTTATCATGCAAAAGGAGCCGTTAAAACTCAAGCGGGCGCTCTCTAAAAACTCATTGGTTTCAAACATTTAAAATAAAATATTGTGCATGTGATGTTTTGTTGAAATAGTGATTAGATAGAGAGATAATCAATAACTATTTAAAAACATCTTTTGTAAATTTTTGAAAAGAGGAAGCATTAAAAAAAAAATTAACGTCTGGTTGGCCCACAATTATTACAAATGGTTATGTTTATAGATATTTCAGCCATTTCTGAACCGATTTTGATCAAATAAAGTTTATTCTGTCATTAGAATTGTATGCTCTTTCAAATTTGATACTCAGTTTGTCATTTTCTCACCAAAATGTTTGTGTGTAGCGCCCTCTATACCAAAACTCAACTATCCCTTTTAAGGTGCACCTGTAAAGTGTCTAACTCCACAAAAAATAATTTGACCTTCCATATTTCTCTTCTACGTGTTGTATGGCTTATGATAAGAGAACAATAACGTAGGGTAAGATTTTTTTAAATGCCCCTTTAGTATGACGATATCTATCATTGGTAATCATTCAGCTCAAGAGCGTTAATGAACGGTCATAAACCTCATAACGTCATACAGTAATTCGTTGTAAAAGCTGACGCAAATTTTCGATTTTTTAAACCAGGAAAGCAGTGTTCCTTTTCAATGAAACTTTCACACTTCATTCGGACATATCTTACAATGATTTTAGTATAGAATTGAAGTCTCAAATGTCATTTTGGGCAATATCTGAAGCTTTACAGGTGCACCTTTATAAGATTTCCCTTTTCATACTTTGCCTGATTATTTATCATGAATATTTTTAAAGATTGGCTTGAAGATCGTTGACTAAAGGCTAGATATATATTCGTTATACTTGCTCCTTCTGGATGCGGCTGGCGCTCTTTATAATCCTATGGTCCATGGGTGCTTATGATCAAACATTTATGGTATTTAACATTTGTTGTACAATAAAACCCAACACCACCTCCCCGTTTAGCTGTTCTATTATTGGTTATAAGAGAGAATTTATCAATAGAAAACAAAAGAATTAGGGACATTATTTAACCACGATTCCGATAACCCAATATGGCCGATTCAAATTTTTATTTATTTACAAGTCAAGACAAATTCTTACCAAAACTTTTAATATTAATGTGCATTCGTACCAATTCATCACTGGAATTTAAAATCGAATTAAAATATACCCGCTGTTCCATAAAATAAGCAGAATATTTTTCAAAAGGGTTATTCGTATCACAATTAAAGTGGAACTCCGGCAAATGTAGGTCAATTACCTCGAGAGAATCGAGTACAATATCATTAATTGACCATTAACAAGAAACCTATTTTTTATTATTAATGCATGTGTATGACTTGTATTCAGGTGGATCAACTTGACGTCTAATACCCCCGTCACACCTACTACGCTCCTACTACGCTCCCACTGTGACCAAAACGCAGGGCATGAGAGTAGTACGGTCTCCGAGAACGAGTTGGCAAGTCAGTGGGCAATGAATGGGAAGATTAACTCACATGCGTGAAAAGATAACCTCCCATGCATGAACAGACAATAGCTCCCTGAACAAAGGTTCGGATCGTAGGACTTCCGCGCTCGTTTTGAACACTCCAAAAACCATCGTGGGGGTTTCGCGATCTGAACTTTTGTTCAGGGGGGTATTATCTGTTCATGCATGGGAGGTTATCTTTTCACGCATGTGAAATTCGCATCTTTCCATTCATTCCCCATTAAACAAAATACATTTTGCAGATCTATCCAGTGATTGTGATCAGATATTGTCCGAGAGCGTAGTAGAAGCGTATCTCGGTGTGACGGAACCATAAGTGAGGGAATAAGAAAGTAATATCGATTAACAAATTGGCACAAAAATACATTGAGAGAACATGGCACCTTGAGAAAAATAAAACAATAAAAACGCGTGCTGTTAAACTCCCTAGGTAGCTTACTAGCCATGATATGCCACATATAGGGCATATCCGTCTGTATAATGAAAAGGATCTAGTAATGTTGTTGACATTTGCAACAACTGACAAGTGTGTATTTTTGTCATCTTGTAATCCTCTGAGCATGCTGAGTGATGTGCGGAAATGGTATTTTAAATGAAATTCATGTGACCGAGTAATGTTCGCTTACTCATTGCACTGATTTAGTACCGATCAGTTTAACTTCTCCCTGGGAGGATTGCAAATCTAAACAAAAAGAAGTAAATATCTTTATAACGGAGGATGTTCCCCGGGGGGGGGGGGGGGGCACTCAACTATATTGCTGTACACACGCGCGACCAAAAAAAAGCGTAAAAAGGGTACTTTTTGCCGATCATGTCGCGTGACGCGCGTGACGCGTTTAGGGTGTCAAAAAGGCAACAATCAGAAAAAAGGGGTATGTTTGTGCAGTTAAACAAATACGCGTTTAGGGTATCCTTTTCTCCAAACTTGTTTCCCGGACTTGTCTGGAGTTTGCCGGGGATTTAAAATTACAATCATGCACATTAGAGGTTTATTTAAGGTAGATCTTGTTTAGGGTTAAATGTTTAAGGTGGTTAGACATTTCCATTATTTTTAGAGGTTTAATTGAGAGCAATTGACGTAGACATTGTTGATGGGTATGTTTTAGGGGTTATACTTGTTTAGGGGGCAAAAGTGTCAAAAAAGCACGCGAAAATACTTGAATAGGGTATAAATTTGACCAATGGATAAAACTTGTTTAGGGTGGGTTTGAAAAACCTGTGGTCGCGCGTGTGTACAGCAATATAGTTGAGTGGCCCCCCGGGGGATGTTCGGAGCACCGAAACCAGTCACACTCTTCTGTCAGTAAGGTATACGAATACAATGATGTATGTGAGAACCGAGAGAGTTTATCACTGGATC
Organism: Echinarachnius parma; assembly: GCA_037951105.1. Taxonomy (NCBI): domain Eukaryota; kingdom Metazoa; phylum Echinodermata; class Echinoidea; order Clypeasteroida; family Echinarachniidae; genus Echinarachnius; species Echinarachnius parma. The sequence continues at coordinate 37,813 of JBAMJV010006064.1, forward strand.
CCTGTGATAAAATAACACCAAACTAAATACCCATCATAGGGGGCCACGCCTAGCTTGCGGTACAATACATAGAGCGGGTCACCCTAGTATAAGGCCCAACGCAGATTCTACAGAGCCGACTCGACCCGATCCGAATGTGTTTTTTTTAATGTCGGATCAGCTCAGTATGCGTTGCCTCAGGACTCCGATTTCGCCAGTCAGGAGCCAGTCGGAAGTCAGTCGAGGCTGATTCCACACGTTAAAAAGGCTCCGACTGAAAACCGGTCATATCGGATTGAGTCGGCTCTGTGTGCGTTGGGCTTTAAACACCCCAATTGGTTATTTCCGTAAAACACTGCCAAGGTTATGATAATAATTATACAGAACATTTGTACCATACCGGTCTCTTGACTTGAACGAATGCTATCATCCGGCTTAGGGGGCCTGCTTCAAGGCTGCTTTGTATCGTCATCAAACTAACTGCTATGCAGCACAGTAACATGAATATCTGCCAGGTCTTGGTCAAGTTAGCCTGTAGACAAAGATAAATGGGGGGAAAATGGACAGAAATCCCCCCGAAATAAATATATGTAGTATGCATACTCAAGCCATAGAGCTGTATTTAGGCGTTATATATGCAGTTATGTGGCTCAAGCCTCAAATTCAAAGTGTCTTGAGATTTTGTTTAAATGTACAAAAAAAAAGAAACATATTAATTTACTTTTGGTTGTTATTGAACAAATATACATATAATGTATGATATTAGTAAGTGTATACCCGTTCACTTCGAGATTCTGACATCCCCATAGACTTTGTACATACCTACCAAGGCATAAATACAAATTTCTAACAAAAAATGAAAGAAAACGACTACCGTACAGCAGCGATATGAAGCACCCCTTTCTATCGTGCTTTTAAATAGCGTCATTAAGCGTCCACAATTCGTCCAAGGGGGACGTTAAATCGATACCGAGACTTCACACGATGGTGATGAATATGCATGATGACGGAGTCATAACAATGCAAACTGTAACACACAAAACTACCCTTTGAATTAAACGGTTACTTTCTAGATAGTGTAACGTCTATAAAGGATTGTGTATGCATGGTTGAGTTTAAGAGCGGCAAGAACAATGCTCCCATTCCCGCCTTATTGAAGAATTTTCATTTTTCATGTCCTTAATTTTCCTGATCATGATAACGTGAATTCTTATATAGCCGTCTTTCGTTCCAAGTGATCATTTTATTAAAAACAGTTTCATCAAATAGTTTGTATTCGGCCGTGAGGCATGGAACACGCATGGTTAAGAAAAAGTTAGCGAATGTTAGCCGATATTGTTTGAATGCAATGTTCATCTGTTGATACATTTGCCAGGATTGTACTAGCCTCTGAAAGGATGTATTGTGTCTGTTGGATATCAATTTGTATTTGATTTACACTAACGTTTGTATGTATATAATTGTCAATTTTAATTTACGAAATGTACAGAAATATACTCAATTTAATTGTAAAACCAACCGATTTAAGAACAGCTCTATTCCCTATTTTGTTTATCTTAAATGATTATTATTCATAACAGTAACTCGCATGAGAGATTGAGGACGGCGATATGGGCCAGGGGCGTACGTCGTGGTATTAGTTAGGGGGTGGGGTATCGATAGGTGTTGGTAAACGTAGGCGGGACGTAGTAATGGTCGATACTTTTGTTGTTGTTTTTGTTTGTCTTTGTTTTTGGTTAGCGACGAAAACGTGCGGTCGAGAGGGGGCGTACGGACGTTAAATCGGTTTGGGGGCTAACGCCCCCTTACCCCCTTAATGGTGGATACATAGTCGCGAGGTGAAAACGCGACGATCATGCATGTACCAGCATGTCTACCACGGACGTTGGGTAAGGTCCTAAGGATCTAGTTACTGCCCATAGAAATCCCCATAGACTTTTACACAACCCACCCGGTTTCAGTAACAACGGGTTTAATTAACCCACTCGATTTTCAAGCCCCGCTAGGATGTTTATGTTAATATATGCAAAGTTAATATAGTATTATGCGACAGTGTACATACGTAGAGTGTGTGTGTATGCGTGGTTACGTGCGTGTTTATGCGTACATGCGCGTGTATGTACGTGTGTATGTGTTTTAAAATAAATGGATTAGATACAAGGCACGAATACAAGACAAGGAAGGCATGAGATTTAAATTATGTTGTACTTTAATAACGCCATTAAACATACATAAATCAATCACCCTGCATAAATTGATGAGATAAATATGACATACTAGTATCTACTATATATTTGGCAACAAATACCAATATTTATACAAATTAGAACGGGTAAGCAATCAAAAGACTCTTGCATAATACACATCCAACACGACTTCGTTAGAGACATTAATATTGCCCGTTTTTACTCGAAACATTGTATTAATCATCGCGTATAATAAGTATATGATTACAGCGGCATTACATCTTCAGACATGTCTCGACATGTTTTTTGCTTATTTTGATACTCGGAGGTGTCTATTATGGAATATTTAATGACAGGAATCATAAGATGATTATTTTGAGGAACTGATTTTGTTATCATGTTGATAAACCCAAATTGACCTTGCTCAAATTGTGAGTGTTCTCTCGTCGGCCCTGCGTACTTTGTACAAGAGCCAGCGCGTATTAAAAATAATTGCGCGCTCTGCGCATTTTCCCCATTCAAGAACAAGCGCACAAGCGCACATTACGCACACCAAGGCAATCCCCTGCGCAGTTATAGTGCATATGCACTATAACTTTACCATTTACTATACCGGATTAAGCATCAGTAATCAACCAATAGGAATGCTCAATTTCCCTTAATTATGACGTCATCATCTTATATAATATTATATTATTGTAGTTGACGCATTATTACCACGGTGTCTTGCTCTTATGTATCGTAGAGGGCGTATTAATTTTCGTCAATATACGATTCTGTAGGCTTGGTACGAACAGTCACGTCACGTTCACGTTCACATCACGTGAACGGTTCTGTACCTTTTGTGAAACAGGTCACCCAAATCTACGAAGTGTAGGGTAAAGTGACCCAACAATTTGTCGTTTTCCATGCCGGTAAAACTCGAAGTGTCGCGTTAACCAAATCGTGACGTGAGCGTTTAATCAAGATTTTTTAAATTGCAAACGCTTGTTACTAAGACTAGACATACACGCACAAAGAGATTTAAAAATGTCGACGAAAATGCCGATACCCCCTTATCAAATCTTTTCAATCATTATGTTTATAATATGTACGTGCATAATTCAGAGTAATCTGAGACGATAATATGCAGTTCTGTCATTTAGGTAATGTACAACCATACCACTTGCATTATTTGTATTGTTATTGGAGTATTTCTAAAGACGTGTCGTGCGTGGATTTTGGCAAATGTTGATTTCCAGCTGAATTGCTGCACGCAGCGGACAATTCAGTTCGCATACGCCTGAAGTTCCCGTGCTCGACGTCTGCGCGTACTGGCCCTTAACGGCGTTGTATGTGCATGCCTGTGAAAGTGAGTGAGTGAGTGAGTGAGTGACTGGCAGCAGTGATCAATGAGTTTAAAAGTAATAAAACAATGATTTGATTAATAGTGTTTATTTATGGTTATTGAATCGAGTCAATCTATAAGTCAGTCATTTAATCTAATAAACAATCAATTAATCAGTCAATCATTATAATGAAACAATCACACCAACCAATCAATATTAAATAAATCAATTAATGTATTTGACATTCGAACTAGCTACTTTTAGGCAGTGGCGTACCCAGGATTTTTTCAAGGGGTGGGTGTAAGGGGGGGGGGGGGGGGGAATATTTCGTCAGACAAATTGAAGTAAGCGGGGGGAGTGTGGGTAGGGGGTGTCCGTAGAAAATGACCGCAGCCGAGGACGAGACCAGGACCGGTCACAAATTTCGAGGCCGAGACCAAGACATTTCTTGAATTATGTAAGGGGGTGGGGATGGGGGTAGGGGGTGTCCATCCCCCAGCCCCCAAGCCTGTGTTCGCCTATAATTGTATATTACAGCAGTGGCGTAGCGTGGTCGGACTGATTGGGGGGGGGGGGGGGGCACACCTTATGTATTTCTTTGTTTTTTCAAAAAATGTCCCCTTATGTTTTCTATTGTTTGTTTTTATTATTGGGGGGGGGGGGGGGGCACGTGCCCCCCCGTAGCTACGCCACTGTATTACAGTATAGGTAGGACGGGTTCGTTCACGATTAAATTTACCGAGAATTAGTCTCTTCTCAACGACAATTTACATTAATTTGTTTTACGCAAGCGCCAATTTACGTGAGCTTTCATGAATTGCATATAGTATATCTACAAACTGTTGGGTCACGTAACCCAACACTTCGTAGATTTGGGTGACCTGTTTCACAAAAGGTACAGAACCTGAACGTGACACTTCGTAGATTTGGGTGACCTGTTTCACAAAAGGTACAAAACCTTCACGTGACGTGAACGTGAACGTGACGTGACTGTTCGTACCAAGCCATTCTGTATACTTTCTAAGTGCATGGAGTGTTTAACTACTACTTTCGCCTTCGCTATCTTCATCTTCGTCTTCGGGTTGATGAAACAATGCGTCGAATTTTTGCTGATGTTTGAAGATCGCTCTGCTGATTGCTTTGTCCGTATCCACGGCTTTATCTATTTTTTCTTCTCCGAATCATCCTCTCCAGAATGGTCGCTGTCATCATCTGACGGCTCGGTCTCAGCTTCCTCCTCCTCTTCAGAATGGTCCCCATCATCACCCGATGGTTCGGTCTCAGTTTCTTCCTTGTCGGAATAGTGAACAATTTTACGTTTCTTATTCCGTGGCTGATGAGACATTTTGTATTCGTCACTATCGCGACTGTCTGTATCATTCATCGTAGACTCCTCTTCTGCGTGGACGATTCCTTCGTGTCTTTTCAAGTTATATCTTCGACTATATGTTTTGTGACACAGGCGACAGGAATGGGGTTTTCTAGCTTGGTTAAGGATATTCATGTTGAACCTTCGAGCGTTTACCAGTCAATGACAAATGCTACATCTAACGACTCTTTTTATGCTCATGAGCAATTGCTCAGCTACTCAGTTGCTCAACTGCTCAGCTGCTCAGTCGCAAGGCCATACTTCACCGCTTCACTCTGACCTACATTACGATTGAGCAGCTGAGTAGATTACTCAGTTGCTCAGCTACTCAGTTGCTCAGCTGCTCAGTCGCAAGGTCATACTTCACCGCTTCACCCTGACCTATATTACGATTGAGCAACTGAGTAGTATAATGTTATTGGATGTATGCTAATCAATGATGGTCGAGTACAAAGTCATTTCAGGCGACGATGCTGCTGACACAGTCAGCCAGATGTAGAACACGTAATCTGGTTACAGTGTACTCTGAATAAGCTGAGTGCACGTACACGGACATCGTACGATGTCCGATACATACTAGTCTATAATATCAGACCCTAGTACTATCAGCACACCTCCCTTTCTTTAAAGAAGGTTTCCTTTCTTTTTACACAATTATAATTCATGCATTTCACTTAACATTTTGTTTCTTTATCGCCTTTCAACTTTTACCAATTAAAGCATATTAAACAATCCAGCATCTTTATAATTGTGTGAGTTTCTTTATTTTTCAATTTACTTATATTTTTAAAAACTACTCATTCAATGCATGTTTTTAAACATTTACAAATACTTCATCATTATAACATATTTGACTCTAATCTTGTGAACTCTATAAATCAGTCCATCTGATGGTCTTCATCCAGACATCTGTGGAGAGAACAAAACAACATTGTTAAACATAACAATTACAAATATGACATTTGAACTGAATGTTTTTTGTCATAATAAAATGTAACTTTCACTTTCAATATTTAACAGTCTTTTCAATATTTAATTTCAACAGTCTTATTTCAATAGTCCTTTTAAACTCTTGTCCATGTTTCTTTTAAAGTCCAAACATGGAACATGCATCTTTTTTGTAATGTCTATGTTCTTTAAGTTCTGTATATCCTAAATCTTAAAGATCCAAGCGCTCTGGGGGCTTGACGGGTCGTCCACTCCTGGTGGTCCAGTATGATGACGCTGGTGGTCCTGGCGACGCTGGTTGATCACCTCGTCGCGCGTGGTTGTCGTCATCGTTGACTGCGACGTCCTCGGAATCGCTGTCCGTCTGCGCTGCGATGATTCCCTCATCTCTGCGTTGTGGCGCCGGTCGAATATGACGTCGATTTCGTCGTCGGATCTCGCCGTTGTCGAGCTGTACCAAATATGAACGATTTGGTAGCCTGGTCCTGATGACCCCATGTTGTGACCAACGATTGTTCTGCATGTCTTGAAGTCTGACATGATCTCCTACGCTGAACTCTGGTAGGTCTCGAGCGTGTTGGTCATAGTGTCTCTTTTGTTTTGCTTTCTGCCCTTCCTTCCTTTCCCTCACCGTTTGAGGATCGACGTGCTGGGGATCAAGGAGATTGTCCATCATGGGCAAGTTCGATCTCAATCGTCTGCTGTACAGGAGTTCCGCCGGCGACTTGCCGCACTCAAGTGGTGTGCTCCTGTAGATCTGTAGCGCTCTGTAGACATCCTGTCCACTTTGTTGGCTCTTGCGAATGAGATTTTTCACAATCTTCACTGCATTCTCTGCAAGTCCATTTGATTGGGGGTAGTATGGACTTGACGTGGTGTGACGGAAGTCCCACTCTGTTGCAAAGCTCTGAAATTCGCGGCTTGCAAACTGCGGACCATTGTCTGTCACTAGCTCACATGGAGTGCCTTGTCTTGAAAAGACTTCTTTCATCTGCAAAATCACTGCATTGCTGCTAGTCGATTTCAGTTGACGGGACTTCTACAAACTGTGAATAGTAATCCACTATCACTAGGTAGTCCTTCCTGTTCAGCATGAACAGATCAGCCGCGATTTTCTCCCACGGTCTGTTCGGCACTGCATGAGGCTGCAGACTCTCCGTCTGCTGTTTTGGCTTGTACATCAGACACGAATGGCAATTTTGTACCATTTCCGCAACGTCTTGATTGATTTTGGGCCAATACAAGACAACTCTTGCACGTCTCTTGCACTTTTCATTGCCCTGGTGACCCTCATGGATCTGACTCAGCATCTGACGCCTCATTGATGCTGGTACAACAATCTTGTTGCCTTTGAGTATCAAGCCTTGAGCTTCAGATAGCTCACTTCTGATGTGCCAGTACTCTCGGATAGCTACTGGACACTGCTGTTTTGATTCAGGCCAGCCATCTTTGATGACTCCTAACAGCTGCTGTAGTGTCTTGTCTTTCTTTGTTTCGTCAACAAACTGTTCTTGTCTGTTGGATGACACTTTCAGGTTCATCATGACTGCATCGACATATATCTTGATGTCTTCTTCGCGCTCCACATTCATGTCAGCCCCTGGATCCACAGCTCTTGACAATGCATCTGCTGTGTACATGTATTTGCCGGGTGTGTAGGATACTGTCAGATCATATCTCTGCACCCTGATGAGCAGGCGTTGAATGCGAAGTGGGCAGTCAGTCAATGGTTTCGTGAACAACGGTATGAGTGGTTTGTGATCAGTCTCTACTTCTACCTGTCGTCCATGGATGTACTGGTGAAATCGTTCACATCCATACGTCATCGCTAGCATTTCTTTTTCTATCTGTGCGTAGCGGGTTTCTGCATCAGTCATTGATCTCGATGCGTAGGCTATGGGACACCAATCCTCGCCATGTTGCTGCAGTAGTACTGCTCCTAGTCCATTCTTCGACGCATCTGCTGACAGTTTGGTTGGTCTAGCGCAGTCGTAGAACTTCAGCACCGGTTCCTTCGTCAGAGCTTCCTTGAGTTGACGCCATGCGTTCTCCTGCGCTTCTTGCCACATCCACTCATTTTTCTTGTCTAGCAGACTTCTCAGTGGCGCTGACTTAGTCGAGAGATCTGGTATGAACTTTCCTTGATAGTTGACCATACCCAGAAATCTTTGAACATCTTGTTTGGACTGTGGTCTTTCCATGTTCATGATTGCTGTGACTTTTCTCGGATCAGGTTGAACACCTTGTTCACTGATCAAGTCACCGATGAAGGTCAGTTGGTTCACATTGAACTCACATTTGTCCCTGTTCAGTTTCAAGTTTGCCTTTCTAGCAATGTCAAGGACCTCTTTGAGTCTTGTGTCGTGTTCCTCCTGGGTGCTACCCCAGACGACAATGTCATCCATCATTGTGTTGACACCTTGGATATGTGCAAACATGTTGTGCACAATCTTGTGGAACACTTCAGGGGCACTGCAAATTCCGAAAGGTAATCTGAGAAACCGATACCTTCCGAATGGTGTTATGAAAGTACACAGCTGTGAACTTTCATCATCTAATTCAATCTGCCAGAATCCACTTGAAGCATCTAGCTTGCTGAAGTGTTTTGCACCTGCAAACTGTGCAGTGATTTCCTCTCTAGATGGCAGTTGATAGTGCTCCCTTTTGACGGCTCTGTTTAGATCTCGAGGATCTAGGCACACTCTGAGCTTGCCGTTTTTCTTTTTGACTACCACCAGTGATGACACCCAATCGGTGGGCTCATCCACGGGTGTGATGACCTTCATCCGTTCCATTTTATCTAGCTCACCCTTGAGCTGATCTCGAACTGGAAACGGAACTTTCCTACATGCGTGTTGAACGGGTCTGACATCATTGTTTAGTGTGATGTGATGCTTGCCTGGCACACATCCTAGCCCTTCAAACACGTCTTTGTAATCGTCGACCACATGTCTCGATTCAGTCTTGACATTCAATACTCTTTTTACAAGCTGTAACGCATCACATGCTTGTAGTCCTAGCAACGGTTGTCTTTCTCCTGGAGTAACTAGAAATTCCATAGTGTGAGTTGAACCTTTGTACTGAACTTGTACAAAACAACGTCCCTTGACCGGGATGGTTACGCCGCTGTAACCTGTCAACCTCACACGCGCCGGATGCAACTTTGGTATTGGTTTCAAACTCTGATACACTGATTCCGGAACTAGATTTGTCTGAGCTCCAGTATCCAACTTGAATTCTACTGATCTATCATTGACAATCAAGTTGACCTTCCAGTCATCACTTGATTTCACTGACTCTACGACATCAACGTTGAAATCATCATCGACCTCCAGATTCTGCAACTCATTAATAACTCTGTCTACCGGTGTTTCACAACACTTTGCGAAGTGATTTTTCCTACCACATTTCCTGCAAACTTGACCTTGAGCCGGACATCCATTTGGACCATGGAAATTTCCACATCTACCACACGTACTCTTTGAATTCTGTTTTGGCCTTGAATTCTGACCCTGACGTGGCCTACGAACTTCACCTTGCCTGAAACTCTGCTGAGACCTGGAATAGAACCTTTTCTTACTTCCTAGAGCATCGACGGAGACCTTATCCTTGGAACTCAACTCATTGGCTTGAGCTCGAGTAGTTTCAGCAGCACGACATAACTGCAATGTCTTATCGAGTGTTAACGCATCTTGCCTCAATAGACGTTCACGGACCCCATTATCCAGCATTCCGCAGATAATTCTATCCTGAATCAAACTGTTTGTCAAATCTCCAAACTCACACGACTGTGCGCGATGTCTCAACTCTGTAGCATACTGATCAATCGTTTCACTTTCACACTGTGACCTCGTGAAGAATCTATGTCTTTCATACGTCACATTGCGTTTTGGCATGCAATATTTCTCAAACTGCTCTATGACTTTCTCAAGTTTCATCTCATCACCCTCTTCGGCGAACACAAATGTATTGTAGATGTCTAGGGCGCCATCCCCAACGAAATGAAGAAACATAGAAGTCTGGCATTTATCATCCTTTTGCGACATTCCACTAGCAACATTGAACAACTCAAACCTCTGCTTGAAACGCTTCCAATTCTCTGCTAGATTTCCACTCAAATCCAATGAATCTGGTTGGCTAAGACTAGTCGCCATAATCAATTCCACTCTTTCACCCTCTCAAAACAATGCTTTAATAACTTATTTCACCGTTGCGGTACCTTAAAACCCAGTCAAAATAACAATACAAGCAATTTCATGGAGGTTAGTATGTCTTTATGCACAACGACATTCCACGCTGAATCAGTCATGTTATGTATACTGTATTGCCATAGACAACCATGTATAACGTGGCTTTAGTGTATTGATTGTACGTAGCGGTTTCGTTCCCTACGTGTTACGAGTATTGCATGCGAAAAATCAAAACGTCGTCACCTTGTTTCGGGTTCAAACTGCACTTTCTCCCCTCAGAAACGTCATTTTCCAAGGCGGATCCTCAACTCTGACACCATATAATGTTATTGGATGTATGCTAATCAATGATGGTCGAGTACAAAGTCATTTCAGGTGTAAATCTTTATTACGATAAACACGACGATGCTGCTGACACAGTCAGCCAGATGTAGAACACGTAATCTGGTTACAGTGTACTCTGAATGGGTGCGGTTCGTTATTCCGAAGGTTCGTTATTCCGAAGGTTCGTTATTCCGAAGGTTCGTTATTCCGAACACGCAAATTTCCTATACCTGAGTGTTCGTTAATCCGAAAATGAAATAGGGTTCGTTAATCCGAACATTTGTTGCATTATTCCGAAGGTTCGTTATTCCGAAGGTTTGTTATTCCGAAGGTTCGTTATTCCGAAGGTTCGTTATTCCGAAGGTTCGTTATTCCGAAGGTTCGCTATTCCTAAAATGAAATCGGGTTCGTTATTCCGAAGGTTCGTTATGCCGAAGGTCCGTTATTCCGAAGGTTCGTTATTCCGAAGGTTCGCTATTCCTAAAATGAAATCGGGTTCGTTAATCCGAAAATGAATTTTGGTTTGTTATAATGCTATAATTTCATATAAAGAGATAAAATAAACTTAAATGTTTGATTGGTCTGGCCAAGGGAGGGAAAGGGGGAGGGTATGCTTAATGCAGGCTGTAAATTAAATAAACAAATCACTAACTATAGTATTATAACAAGCCCGATTTAATTTTCGGAATAACGAACCCGATTTTATTTTCGGATCAACGAACCTTCGGAATAACGAACCTTCGGAATAACGAACCCGATTTTATTTTCGGATCAACGAACCTTCGGAATAACGAACCTTCGGAATAACGAACCTTCGGAATAACGAACCTTCGGAATAACGAACCTTCGGAATAACGAACCTTCGGAATAACGAACCTTCGGAATAACGAACCTTCGGAATAACGAACCTTCGGAATAACGAACCTTCGGAATAACTGAACCTTCGGAATAACGAACCTTCGGAATAACGGACTGTAACCCTCTGAATAAGCTGAGTGCACGTACACGGACATCGTAGGCATCAACGATGTCCGATACATACTAGTCTATAATATCAGACCCTAGTACTATCAGCACAAGTAGATTACTCAGTTGCTCATCTACTCAGTTGCTGAGCTGTTCAGTCGCAAGGTCATACTTCACCCTGACCTATATTACGATTGAGCAGCTGAATAGATTACTCAGTTGCTCAGCTGCTCAGTTGCAAGGCCATACTTCAACGCTTCACCCTGACCTATATTACGATTGAGCAACTGAGTAGATATATGACTATTCATGAGCAGCATATATGAATATTCATGATGCTCATTAGATATGCAAAATACGTAAAATAACTAACAGCGACTTAATTATTAAAAAAAACAAAAACCCTGTAGTCATGTTAAGTCCTGTTTAGGGCATGACAAGAGATTGCTTTTAAACGTAGCATTTAGCAACTTATTATTGGTTAGTTAAACAAGTTGCAAGTTAATTGAGCAAGTAACACTGCTGCTAGCTCACTCATGCATGACTCAATGGACCAATCTTGAGCAGCAGTACTAATTTTCTAACCAGTTGTTATAAAAAATAAATAAAAAAAAATCGCTGTTAGTTATTTTACGTATTTTGCATATCTAATGAGCATCATGAATATTCATATATGCTGCTCATGAATAGTCATATATCTACTCAGTTGCTCAATCGTAATATATGTCAGGGTGAAGCGTTGAAGTATGGCATTAAAACTGAGCAGCTGAGCAACTGAGTAGCTGAGCAACTGAGTAATCTACTCAGCTGCTCAATCGTAATGTAGGTCAGAGTGAAGCGGTGAAGTATGGCCTTGCGACTGAGCAGCTGAGCAGTTGAGCAACTGAGTAGCTGAGCAATTGCTCATGAGCATAAAAAGAGTCGTTAGATGTAGCATTTGTCATTGAGTGGTAAACGCTCGAAGGTTCAACATGAATATCAATCAAGCTAGAAAAACCCATTCCTGTCGCCTATGTCACAAAACATATAGTCGAAGATATAACTTGAAAAGACACGAAGGAATCGTCCACGCAGAAGAGGAGTCTACGATGAATGATACAGACAGTCGCGATAGTGACGAATACGAAATGTCTCATCAGCCACGGAATAAGAAACGTAAAATTGTTCACTATTCCGACAAGGAAGAAACTGAGACCGAACCATCGGGTGATGATGGTGACCATTCTGAAGAGGAGGAGGAAGCTGAGACCGAGCCGTCAGATGGTGACAGCGACCATTCTGGAGAGGATGATTCGGAGTCGGAAAGTGAGGAAGACGAGGCTGAAACCAGTTCAGATTTGGAAGACAATACTGCTTTTCAAGAGTGGTTGAGCGAGGCCAGAGAAACGACGAATGATACATGGACAGAGAAATATGAAAAGTACATACACGCAGGTATGAGCAATGAGGGTGCAAGTGCAAAGGCTACTGAGAAGACCATGTGGGCAGTTAAGAGATTTTTTCAGCCTTTACAGGAACTTCTTGGCCAGCCATTTTCATCTGAAAGATGACGATACTCACGAGGAAGTGATGGCAGATATAAAAGAAAAAATAGATAAAGCCGTGGATACGGACAAAGCAATCAGCAGAGTTAATCAGCGATTTAACGTCCGTACGCCCCCTCTCGACCGCACGTTTTCGTCGCTAACCAAAAACAAAGACAAACAAAAACAACAACAAAAGTATCGACCATTACTACGTCACGCCTACGTTTACCAACACCTATCGATACCCCCACCCCCTAACTAATACCACGACGTACGCCCCTGGCCCATATCGCCGTCCTCAATCTCTCGCATGTATGTCGTATATTTGTTTTGATGTTTAATGATAAATGATTAATTATAATTATGATTGTATCTAGTATATTTGTATTTATTCTTTGATATGTAATTTATATTTGATGTTTACCTGTGCATTGCTGTATTTTTTTTAACCATTATGATGCATTTTACCTTGTAAATGACCAGCAATTCAGCTTCGGCTGCAAGAACGTCATCTGAATAAACCCTTATTGAATTGAAATGTCAACATTGAATAAAGGAGTTACTATGGATGGAGTCACACTGTCACTAATTGATTAATTAAAACACTATAGATCTATAAGGCTGTTCTGCATTAGGCGCTATATAAATACGATCTAAACCCCTTAATCATAACTCAATCATCATTACGTTTTGCACTATCAGAAAGCTCGTTAATTTACTATATCATATGCAATGATTATGCTGCATGTGTGTGTGCAGTACAGGAAAACTCTCAAACTTGATGTATTGAAAATGCATTAAATTTCCCTAAACCTACGCAAACTGGCCAGAATTGGCATATTAGCGCCCTCATTGACCGTGTAAGTATGCCCTGTTTAGCACATATCAAACGGCAAAACGTCGACCTTACAACGTGTCATTTTGAGCCCCATACATTTAGAGGTACTAAACACAGCTCAGTCACATAACCATTATGAATGGGGCATTATTTTATTGACAAATTAACACGCTTCAACATGATGTTGAATTCAATAATGATTATGTAAAGTAAAGTACTAAGATATCTCCACAAAAAGTCGTTTTTGGATACAACGCCTTCAATTTCACACAATCAAATGCATTTTGTTTACATTTCGCTGTCGATCCTCCCCAATATTCACCTTTACTGTACCTTCCCGGCTTTCATAATCATTCCAAGTGAGGTGTCATTGGAAAGATAATTACACAGGCTTTTTTCTGATACCGTATTCAACAGTATCTCTTCATTGTCAAGAAATTTATCGTCGAAAGAATTCGAACTTGAGAAAGACCGTGATATGAGTGTCAGACCTTCCGACTGAAGTTTGTTGGCGCATTTTGTGACATTTTACTTCTGACCTTCCCCCATTCTTAAATATACTGCGCGTACCCCGTACTCGTGATGCTTACGAATTTGGTATAATTCTAAAGAGGTATACACAATCTTTCAAGTGATACCAAATATAACCATTATGATTTCATAAGAAAATAGATATAATCGATCAAACTTGAGTTTCCGAACCTTTTTTGAGTTTTTTTTAAATTATTATTATTATCATAAATCAAGCGCTTAAAATGAAGTTAATTCCACTCCCCATGGAACATTCCAGTCAGCTGGATATTGACGCGCCTGCCATGTCTATTGCGAAATGCCCTTGATGTGTTTAAACATTGTCAAGATCATGTTAATTATCATGAGTAAGACAGTGTCTTACTGAAGTACACAATATGCGGGACATACTGTAATATGTGCAGAGCGTATCTAGATTCGAAAAACATCTTGATCGCAAGGCACACACCCTTCATGCCCTTCACATCTTAATACATTTTTTATCTGGAGACCATTAAGGTCTATACAAATCTTATTGACTGACTTAGTATTAAAACAAAACAAACTCAATTGCTTAAACTATATGTACAACATCGAAAAGCCGAGATAGCTAACAGCAAGCCGACTATACCCTGTACCTGTACCATGGTAACAACAGCCGATTATGGGCAAAAATAGACTACATCACCAATGATTTATTAAAACAACTACACATTAGCAGATAAAGGGTGTCATTCCACATGTGATCTAATTTCCTTCATGTTCACGCAAAAATTAACACGCACAATGCGGCTTGTAGTAGCCAGATATATGATATATTGTAATTTTATTGTTGTTGTACTATGGTTACAAATGTACACAAAAAGTTACTATACGATAAACAGAATAGCTTATTCAAAATTTCCTTCGAACCCTGAAAACGAATTTGCATGTAGTCCAGCTAATTGTGGTGTTCCGAATAATGTACCGAAATAATGTATCATGTACAAACATAATCATCCAGATATTTTTTTTTTATTTTATTTTTTTTCCCCTCCACAGGGCATTTATTGGTATTTAAGTGAAACAAAATTAAACATAGCATGACATTTACAAGCATATCATAATAACACAACAATAACAATAAATGAACCATAAATGAACCGTCGTATAGTTTCTTTGTATAAATATAACTAATTAAACAATATCAGAAAACATACTTCTCAAGGAAAACCATTTTTTATCAAAGTATTTACCATGATCTTTCAAACTAAATATATATTTTTCATTTTTATAATATGAAATTGAAGCTGATTTAAACTGAGAAAATACAGGTATTTTATTCACTAGTTTACTTCGAAATATTATTTGCTTACTAACGAACAGTAAACAGTTTATTGCTCTATTATTTAAACCTCTTAATCCAAACAATATATTTTCATTTGTAAAATGTATGTTACAACCAGCACTTATGTTAATCCATCTTTCTAGTTTTGCCCATATAATTTTAACAAATTGACAATCACAAAATAAATGAGTAATTGTTTCAGTATGAGCATTACAAAAGGAACATAATTCAGTTTCAACCATGTTCAATTTAAACAATATGTCGTTTGTAAACAAAATTATATGTAATATTGTAAATTGAAACCAACGTAAATTAACATCAATAGAACAATTAAATGCAAGAGCACAATACTTCTGCCATATGGATTCATCAATATTAAAAAAACCTTTTCCATTTTGTATAGCTTTTACATTCTTCCCTTTTTTGTTGTAATAATAAAGCATATATATGCGAGCATCCTTTTCGAAATTGACAAATAAGGGAAATTAAATCTAATCTTAAAGGCTGTTCCATTTTCACAAAAATACCACAACGGTTATTGAAACCAGATTTAATAGCTTCACATAGGCCAAAGTATTGCAAAAAATTAACTGTAATTTGATATTTCAATTTAAATTCATTGAGTGACAAAAAAGTTCCATCTTCATCTAACAAATCGTTAATACATATTATACCCTTTTCGTACCAAGACCTATAAAATACACACACGTTATTCACCTGAATATGACTATTAAACCATAGAGGCTGACAAGATATACTCCGCAAAAAAAGAAACTGGACACTTGTATAAGTTGAAATATTTCATATTAAATTACGATAAAGTGTAGGTTATCATATATCAAATTAAAGGGAATTTAGTCTTCTACATGCAGGGTATAATTAAAGGTGTAATCGTTCATGCATGAAATGCCATGGTCAATTAACAATAGCAAGGTCTGTTTTCAAAAATAGCAAAAACAATGGAGGACCAGACCATTCGACTAACATGATCAGGATGATAGCAAGCGTTTCACCTAAAACAAGATGTGCGGGGCAAGTAAATTATGACATTATTCAAATTTATTGTTATGAATAAACTCTGAAAATACAAATTTGTCAATAAAACAGGGCCAGGTTATGAGAGCATCATCACACTGGTCTGGATCAGAGGCATGAAGCTTGTCTGTTTCATGTGTCCCCTGCAATTTTAACCATAGTTACCTAGAGAAATGTCATGTTAAAGACTGCCAAACTGTTTGACCAAGGGTGACATCAGCTTTTGAAGATCTTTGGACTACGGTAGAATTCTTGAAAAGAATTTATACCATTTTTCATGCTGAAATAAGGGCACAAACTGTGGTTTCGACTAATAAACCTTTGCCATGGAATTCCCCATTCTGTTACTTTTGGATGAAAATAAAACCTATAATGTTCACAATTTGTCTTCATTTATACTTTTTATTGAGGTGAAGATAGAAAAGGTCACATTTGTAAAGAAACATTATGCCATGTCATGAATATAGCGTTTTAGATTATGCTTATCAACATTTATATGGTGAGTGGATGTTCCTTTTTTGCTATTTTTGAAAACAGACCTTGCTGTGGTTAATTGACCATGACAAGTCATGCATGAATGATTTCATCTGGATTTCATGCCAATATTGAAGAGGGTCGTTGTATCTTTAATTTGATATACAATATCATATATTTGATGGTAAATGAATATGAAATATATGGTCTTATACAAGTGTCCAGTTTCTTTTTTTGCGGAGTATATATCGCGAAAACTTTTAGACTGTAAAATACTATAAGCCAAAAGAACATTTTTCCAAAACGGGTTAGTTGCACCTATTGACAATCTTAAAAAGTGAACATCACCAAAAGTAGGGTTCAATTGACAATTTTTTGGCATAAATGTATGCATTAAATTATCAATAAAAGAATCTATATTACCAAAAAAGTATCTTCTCATCCATGATATTTTCAATGAATGAACATGTGAGTATATATCTATCATTTTGGCTCCTCCCAAATGATAGGGTTGTATCATTTGTTTCCTACTTATTTGTTCAGGTTTATGATTCCAAATAAATTAAAAAAATGACTTTTGTAATAATTTCATAATTTCATCAGAGGGGTTCGGTAATGATAAAAATAAATAATTTAACTTTGATACTAATAAGGATTTTACAACTATTATTCTACCAAACACTGTTAACGATCTTTTCAACCAGAAAGTCATTTGAGAGTTTATATGTAAAATTTGTGTATAAAAATTATGATCAACCATATCGTGCAAGTCACCCGAGAAATCGATGCCTAAATATTTAAAATAACCATCAAAAACCCAATCTAAATTTTCTTCCGTACACAAAGAATCTTTACTTTCTTTATATCTCCCTATCCACATTACTTTAGTTTTGTGTTTATTTAAACTCAACCCTGATGCAGCTTCAAAAGTATTTAAAATTTCTATCGTTTTCTTCAAATCATCTTCTGTACCATCTAAAGTAATTAGAGTATCATCAGCATACTGAATTATTTTGTGCTGAACATTTGCTATTTTTATCCCATTTAAACCATCACATTTTCTTACCATTATACTTAATATTTCTGCACATAAAAGAAAAATGTATGGAGACAGAGGGTCACCTTGACGACATCCTCTTTCTATATTAAATCTGTTTGTCATATGACCATTGACCATAGCGCATGACGATGCATTCTCATAAAAAAGTTTAATCCATGATTTTATGGAATCACCAAAGTTAGAAAAGTCCAGAGCCTGAAAAATAAAGTCGTGTGATATTGAGTCGAAGGCTTTTTCAAAATCTATTATCAACAAAAGTCCAGGAATATCATTTAAATCCGTGTATAACATCAAATCAAACAAAAGACGTATATTTTCCCCAATAAATCGTCCAGACATGAAACCCTTTTGACTTTCATTAATCACAAAAGGTAATATTTGTTTAATCCGGTTTGCAATACAAGATGAAGCTATTTTATATATAACATTTAATAAAGAAATAGGTCTCCAGTTTGATAACAATTTTCTATCTTTATTTCCTTTTGGTATTAATGTAATCACTCCCATTTTATGCGCTTCAGTCATATGACCATTAAAATATGCATAATTCAATGATCGAAGTAAAAAATACTTTATACTGCCCCCAACAAACTTTAAAAATTCAACTGTAAAACCATCCATTCCTGGGGATTTATTATTTTTCATATTTGTAATAACTTGAAAAACCTCGTCAATTACCAAAGGACCTTCTAAAGAATCTTTCATCTGCACATTCAATTTCGGGATGTTTCTCGATTGAAAAAGATCCCAATCAAAGTCGGATACAGGTTTATGCTTATATAATTCAGAGTAAAAACGATGTACTTCAAATGAAACATTTGGATTTTGAATTGTATTACCTTGATCATCAATCAGTGTTTTAATTTGTCTATTAATACGATTTTGTTTTTCTAAGTTCAAAAAGAACTTTGAGGGTTTTTCACCAAACTCCATCCATTGTAACTTTGAACGAAGAATTGCGTCATCGACTTTTTGTTTTCTTAAATCTTCCAAACTATTTGTTTTATCTTCCAATTCTTCAATAATATCTTTATTATCTAAAACTTAAATAATCTTATTTTCTAAATCACTAATTTCTTTTTCTAATTTAGTTTCATTTTTCATACACCGTTTTCTTTTCATACTTGAATATGATATTGTCTCACCTCTTATCATCATTAATAATGTATTAAAAAATAACTGATCATCTATAGAAAATCTATAATTTTCAAAGTTACATTTATCTAAGTCTAATTCATCATAAGACACTTCATCCACCGAATACATTACAATATTTTCTTTAATTACATGTTTAACTTTCTGTACATATTCTTCATCTTTCAACAACGAATTATTAAATTTCCAATAACCTTTACCAGATATGGTTGGTCCAACGGTTAATTGTAGAAAAAATTGTAAAAAAAATTTTAGAAAATAAGACTATTTGCACATGAGCTGTTATGTGTTTGATCGAGCAAAGTCCTTTCAATATTTCTTTAAAGTGCAAATAGTACAATTAACCGTTCGACACATAATCTGGATGATTATGTTTTTACATGATACATTATTTCGGTACATTATTCGGAACACCACAATTAGCTGGACTACATGCAAATTCGTTTCGCCTACTACGTTGGATATTGGTTGGCTAGTTGACGTCGTACTAACGTTTGACAAACAACCGCATTACGACGGTAGGCAAGCCAACGTTGGGCCAACATTGAATTATATAGTCGTATGAACGTTGGGGTTTAGTCGGCTCAATGTTGGCTTGACGTCAGAAATAGCAAAATAAAAGGTTGGGCAAACGTTGGCGCAACATTGGCAATTGACGTTGGCTTATGGGGGTTGGGCCGACGAGGGCCCAGCGGCAAGAATGACATGGGCAAAACGTCACGTTTTGACGTTGGCCCAACATGACCGCCTACATTGGGCCAAGGATGGGCCAACGTAGCATTGTTATCTGGGTATGTCTTACTATATTGATTCAATGAAACATTATTGTAACGACTGATCATCTGGTTGGCCACCCAATATGAATAGTGCTCTTATTTTTTACACCTTGTTCTTGTCTTATTTGTGTGTCTTAAACTCAGGCACTCTTATCTTAAGTGTGTACTTTGAGATCTATGAAATGTTCATGGCCAACTAGAGACAGCTATCTCGTTGTAAAGTCTAATCATTTGTTTATCTCGCCACTACCTACGCCCACTCGCATTCTTTATAATATAAACGCCAACCTCATTTCGTTGGTATTGTTATTGAATTCAATTAATATAATGCATTTTATTACCATGTAAAATCCTGTCTGTGTATTGCTCCCTAAACATCTCTGGTTTCTTTTCAGACATCTCATTCTTCATCTCTCTGTTTTCCTCTTTTCATTTTCTCCCTTCTCCATTTTCTCTAGTCAATCTGTTCAACTCTATGCAGCCGATCTCCCCTTCTCTTTAGTTTTGTTTTGTGTGTGAGTGTGTGTATAGTATTGAAATGATGTAGCGTATTATTATGCATATCCAGTATTATGTTTAAAGGGAAACTTAAATCGTTCAATCTCATTCGTAATTATGTATCATCTTAATGTATTTTGTGGGTGGTGGTCGGGATCTGCGCATGTGCGCACGACTTTGTAAAGATGGATATGTCATGTTCTTGTCTCATGCTCCGAATATTCGTATTATGCATACACCAGTAGCTAAGCTCAATTCTTTACACCCATGAACTCGCACTTGCACGTGCACACGCACACATGTACCAATCTCATTCTCCGGTCATTTTGATTTTCCCTTGATTAATGGAGACGATGGCTTTAAACTTCCCTCGGCCCAAATTATTTGATAATATATTTGATCATTCTTTAAATGAAATTAAACATTATACGTATATACACCGTTGGAATTTAATGATAGATGTATGGATAATCCCTACAGTATTTCTTTATTACACATTAATTCAAGAAGTTTTAATAGAAATTTTGAATATTTTGAAAATCTCTTTATTCTTTAAAATTTAATTTCTCTGTTATTGGTGTAAGTGAGACTTGGTTACATTACAACCCCCCACAGTTGTTTAATATACCCAAATATATATTAATAAGGGCTGACCGTCATGGGAGGAGGGTAGCGGGGTAGCGTTTTATATAGCCGACAATTTGAAATTTAGAATTCGTTGTGATATTAAATTTGAACAGACAGAAGTATTTTTTATTGAAATTGATAATGATACATTGAAGAATGTTAGTATAGGTTTGATTTATAGACCCCCCAATAGTAACTTTGAATTGTTTTTCGAACATTGTGAAACGTGTTTACATAAATAAGCTGAAGAAAATAAACATGTTTATTTTCTTCGCGATTTTAATATAATTTTTCTTTCTTTACCTCGTAGTAGTATTAATTCCGACAGACTCACTCACTTGATGTATTTATACGGTTTTTGTTTATTTATTAATAAGCCCACTAGGATAAACGTACACTCATCAACACTTATTGACAATATGTTTTCTAACGTATCTGTCGATAAAATAACTGGAGGAATATTATGTTCAGAGGTTTCTGACCATTTGCCTGTATTTGTTGTATGCAAGCATGAAATATCTGTTTGTAAAGCACCCATATCGTAAAGAAACCTCTCATAATATTGAACTTCTTAAACAGAATTTAGCCGTAGAGGATTAGGTAGAGGTTTATAATGTCAATGATGTAAATATTACGTACACTAATTTTAATAATAAATTACAAAGTTATTATGATAGGAATATTCCTTTAGTGAAAAATAAACGTAAAAGTAAAAAAACGAAAAATCCCTTGGATAACAAAAGGTATACTTTAATTAATACGAACAAGAACTCGCTTTTACAAATTAAATTTAAGGGGTGACTAAATTACAAATGCATGCTGACTTTTGTTGATCTGTTATAATGAATACATTACATATCTTTTGACTATTTGATGTACATTTTTGTCATATTTGTTATATTATTTGTTCTCTTATTTTTATTCTACCTGCTAAGATCCACCCCTAAATAAATCCACCAGCATTGACTTTTGTGACATCATAATACCATTCAACCATCAGTCAGCTAGATAAACATGAACAAAATATATGTTCTCACACACTGAGTACCTTATTGCATAATTAGCATTGGATGTTTTCATTGAAACCCTTCTTTTCATGGTGAGTGGGCTTTGTATAAAACATGCAATGCTATTGTGAACAGGTGGGCAGTTGATAGGAAGTGACAAACCAATGTCTTTTGTTCATCTAGCTGACTGATGGTTGAATGGTATTATGATGTCACAAAAGTCAATTGCTTCTGGAGGTGTTTTTTTTAGGGGTGAAGCTTAGCAGGTAGAATAAAAGTAATAGAAAAAATAATAGAAAAAATGTGACAAAAATGTACATCAAATAGTCAACAGATATGTGATGTATTCATTATAACAGATCAACAAAAGTCAACATGCGTTTGTAATTTAGTCACCCTTTAAGGAAACCCACTGATATAAATTTAAAAACCGATACAAAATATTGCAATAAATTAACGAAATTAATTCGAATATCACGTAAGTTACACTTTTTAAATAAATTGAAGCAAGTAAGTTCTTATACTTATGCTACTTGGAAGGTCATTGAAGAAGTAATGGGGACAAAAAAGGATACTTCACCCAAAGATTACCTTACACTAAATGATAATATAATTGAAGATTCGAATAATTATGCTCACTGTTTTAATTCATGTTTACTAGTGTTGGTCCCCAACTTGCAAATAAAATTGATAGCCCTATACATATACATAATACAGACTTTCTTTCTAATCGGATCGAAAAGTCGTTTTTTAAAGTCCCACTAACCCTAATGAAATTATAAATATTACTAAATCATTAAGCATGTCAAAATCTCAAGGTTGTGATAGAATTAGTACATCACTTTTAAAAATAATTATACACGTTATTGCTGATCCACTAACTTATATTTTTAATCAATCTTTACAACAGGGTGTTTTTCCAGATTTATTTAAAATAGCTAAGGTAAATCCCATTAAAAAAGGTGATTCGCATGAAATAAGCAATTATCGTCCTATTTCTTTGCTTCCTAGTATATCAAAAGTTTTAGAGAAAATTGTTTATAATAGGTTATTTGATTTTTTAATACTCACAACATATTGATTTCAAATCAATATGGCTTCAGAAAAATCATTCCACTGACCAAGCTTTAATACAAATTTGTGACAAAATTACTAATGCTATGGCGAAAAAAGAACATGTAATAGGTATTTCGATACACTTGATCATAACATTTTACTTTATAAATTGTCATTTTATGGTATTCGTGGCCAAGCCCTTTCATGGTTTAAAGATTATTTAATAAAAAGAAAACAATATGTTACATTCAATGGCCTTAATTCGGATTTACTCTCTGTTAATTGTGGCGTACCCCAAGGCTCAATTTTAGGACCACTTTTATTTCTTTTATATGTTAATGATTTATCTAATGCATCTTCCTTATTGTCGTTCGTTCTTTTTGCCGATGACACAAATATTTTTTGTTTTCATGAAAAATCAGAATCATTGGTGAATGTTTTAAATAATGAACAATATAAAGTCTCTAATTGGTTTAAATGTAATAACTACTAATACTAATACTACTAAGCGGACGCATCCGAGATTGAGTTCACAATGCAACGCCATGAATCTTTATCCATCATCAATGTCTGCAAGTCCCCAGTTTCACACTGGATGTCTCTTGCAATGCAGTCCATATATTTTATAGTTCTCCTTCGTCTATTAGGACATGAGAGTCGCATGCAGATCACATCCGAGATTACTTGGTCTTTGGCCCTAAAACAGTGACCAGCGAATCTCGTTCGGCGATGAGCAACGGTGGTATAGATGGGTGGTATGTTACCATAGATCTCTGGTTTTGTGTTGTGTTCCCTCCAACTAATATTTTGTACCCTCATGGCCGTAACCTAGTGTATGTACCATCAGGTCCTGTAGTGCCTTCTTCATGGTCCATGTCTCTGATCCATAAAATAGGATGCTGCTCTCTACACGGGCCCTAAATATGTAACTTTTGTAGATGTTGAAATGTGAGATTGCCAAATGTGGTGCAATTTATTACATGCACTCCATACTTGACCTTTGGCATATTGAAAAATATGCCCCTCATAGCAGTCAATAATGTATACTATCAAACTGTGTTTTATTTGTCTATAGCAGTACATGCATTGGTACAGAGGCGGTATATATTTTCCTAATCAACAAATTTTCGTCAAAATAATTAAATTTAAAATAAATATCACTTTAAATTTCAACAAGATTTCCAATTTATTCTATTATAAAACAAATACACTCTATTCCGTATTATCAACATGACCCCGCGATGCCTGTATTATGGTGATATAAGTAACGAGTCTTTTTAGTTGGTTGAAATTATGACATTTTAAAATGATTTATGAATTAATACGAGCAGCGGAAATTAATGTATTGGTAAATTCTTGAAGATATTTTATATCAAATGTGTTCTTTATGAGTTTGTGCAGCTGCTCGTATAATTTCCACTTTGATTTTATGCATCTAAATGTTTGTTTTGTGCCGTCAAACTAAAAGTATCCGGTAATAGGACACGATACCATAATTACCTAATTTCAAATTCTTGGACTTTAAGTAGACAGTTTTCCACCTCCCAAATACATGATTCGATTAATAAACACCACCATTTCTCAAAATAACCCAGCATTTGGACGGACCGGAAAAGACGATCGCGTGAGCGCGATCCGTATGGAAGCAGGAGCCCATCAAAAACACGGATATACGTCGTGTAGTAATTCCATTTACTACGCGACGTAAATAATTACGTCGTGTAGTAATTCGAATTACTACACTACCTAAATAATTACGTCTTGTAGTAATTCGAATTACTACACGACGTAATTCTGAATTACTGCCCAACGATTTAATGTCATGACGTTAAATGAATTAGTGTCGCTACATCAAATAATTAGGGTCGTGTAGTAATTCCAATTACTACACGACGTAAATAATTACGTCGTGTAGTAATTCCAATTACTACACTACCTAAATAATTACGTCGTGTAGTAATTATTTACTACACGACGTAATTCCGAATTACTGCTTAACGAATTAACGTCATGACGTTAAATCAACCAATGAGATAGATCGTTCGTACTTGATCTACCAGGTAACGCTCGCCAGCTATATCCGACCGATATACCGCGGGCGGCCAGCGCCAGGCATGCATGCACGGCACAGCTGCTGGCTTGGCGCGCGGTACGGTACTACTATAACGAACGATCTCATTGGTTGATTTAACGTCACGACGTTAATTCGTTGAGCAGTAATTCGGAATTACGTAGTGTAGTAAATAATTACTGCACGACGTAATTATTTAGGTAGTGTAGTAATTGGAATTACTACACGACGTAATTATTTAGGTAGTGTAGTAATTGGAATTACTACACGACCTTAATTATTTGATGTAGCGACACTAATTCATTTAACGTCATGACATTAAATCGTTGGGCAGTAATTCGGAATTACGTCGTGTAGTAATTCCATTTACTACACGACGTAATTATTTACGTCGTGTAGTAATTCGAATTACTACACGACGTATATCCATGTTTATGACGGTCTCCTGCTTCCATAGACATTAAATCGTTGAGCAGTAATTCGGAATTACGTCGTGTAGTAAATAATTACTACACGACGTAATTATTTAGGTAGTGTAGTAATTGGAATTACTACACAACGTAATTATTTACGTCGTGTAGTAATTGGAATTACTACACGACCTTAATTATTTGATGTAGCGACACTAATTCATTTAACGTCATGACATTAAATCGTTGGGCAGTAATTCGGAATTACGTCGTGTAGTAATTCCATTTACTACACGACGTAATTATTTACGTCGTGTAGTAATTCAAATTACTACACGACGTATATCCATGTTTTTGATGGTCTCCTGCTTCCATAGATCCGCGACCACAACACTATAGCAGCGCGATTTGTTGCAAAAAAAAAAGCCAAATTTTCTGGGAAATACACAGCGAACAGGTGACGCTGGAGAGGAGCCTGCATGCATTACTTAGTGCACGCGAGCAAGCGATACAAACTCAAATGAAGCCAAAGGAAAAGTAAACCTTGTCCTTGAAAAAAATAATAGAGTAATTCTAGTATAAGTAATTTTAAATGATTGATTAAATTATATGTAAATTAATTATTGATTGTTATTCACTAATTGTTTTTGTTCATATGATTGAAACTGTTGTTCAAGAACAGATGCTGATGCTGAATATGCATTGATGAGTATTGCCGCGCCACTAGCATAGAATAGAAGTTAGCTTTCTTTAAAATCCAGTTTCCAGAGATAAAGGGTCAAATCAATATCATGAATGATCACATTTTAATGTTTATTTTGATTTATATTTGATTTTATATTTTGGTTTATTTTGAAATAAGTTTTAAGCATAAATCTTATCCCAAATTCAGGACAAATCTTTGTAATGTAAGTTATTTTTAATCATTAATTTTGCGTATTTCTTCAG
The DNA here is from genome assembly GCA_037951105.1 of Echinarachnius parma. Classification (NCBI taxonomy): domain Eukaryota; kingdom Metazoa; phylum Echinodermata; class Echinoidea; order Clypeasteroida; family Echinarachniidae; genus Echinarachnius; species Echinarachnius parma. Next base: position 64,421 of record JBAMJV010006064.1, read on the forward strand.
GTTGGTCTACAAGAAGTAGATGAAGTTGAGAAGCATTGCAGTGCCATGGAAGGATTGGTGACTTCAGGAAGCGGCAAGTCTCATTCTGATGAGATCTCCCAGGTAGAAGTAGACCAGAGTGCCAGATGTGAAGGCTGTCCAACACAGAGTGATCAGATTGCTGACTACGAAGGCACCTCCCAGCATCAGGCAACATCACTTGGACCTTCCTATGATCGTGAGCAAGGGCATCTGGCATCAGGTTCTGCTCCAGAGGAACTTTACGACATTTTACCACATTTTAAAATGTAGACCGCTAAATATCCAATTATCTAAGTTGAGGAGTTTCCTCTGTTTCTATTCGATTCCATTTTCACACGATTACAAAGCAGACCGCCGTAGTTCGGGTAATTATGGTAATAGCTGCCTAATCGCAAGGGTATAACCGTGGACTTATAATTATCGTGGGTACAACTGGCATGATCAATTGAATGAGAAATTTGTTAATTGTTTTTATATCGTTTTCAAGGGCTTGTGCGTACAAACATGTACTTTCATTATTTGTTTTGCACCCTTCTTTGTTAAACTATTTTGTATAGCCCATATTTGCATAATTTAGGGTAATATTCATCTTTATTTGGGATGTCTTGACATCAAGCCAGCGGATCATTTACATCAACATTTAAAAAAAGATCTTTAAAACAGATAATTCATTATTTTTGTTTACAAAATTATAATGCAAACTAGCACATGTACGATATATTTTTGCGTTGTATTATATTCTATTGAATAAATGTTATGCATCTATATAATATCATCTGACTTAGTAAAATACACGTCATTGATTGGCTAAACACAGTCACGTGATTGCCATGTCATTTGTATATATTACATTGCCAGAGAGGTAACATAACCCACCCTTACATTCAATCAACATTACAAAAACAATATCCTATGGGTCCAAGAACGGATCCTTGAGGGAGACCAACTACGTTAGATGCTACTTCTGACTGTTTCCCTCCAATTTCAACAGGCTGCACCTGAGTATGTACATGTATACACGTACAGTTTTATATCATTGTTTATTATATAATGTATACGTATTTAATTGATACGGTTTATGATAAAATAACATACGAAACAAGAATAACATATAAGTTCTAGCTAGTAATAAAACCAAATTAAAGATTATAATATAGGTTTCCCCGCTCAATTTTACACTTTTTTCAATAAAATTCATTACGGGTCATTCAAATTCACGCATTACCGCGTAATCGTTGGTATCGGTTTTCCAATAAGTGCAAGCGAATTCATACGCATAAGCTTTCGTGAATAGACACAGAAGTTCGTTTATGGGCACTCGAATTCGCGAATGTGCAGCCAACTGTCATCTGCCCTTTGACGAATTCGACTGACCATTGATGAAAAGGTATGCTCTTTGTGCAGATTCACTTACTCCTACGTGATTTTGAAGGACTTTTTACGAATTCGAATGCTGCTTTGAGACGGCGATCGCAAATCGCGCGAATTCGTTTGCTTCTATTATCAATTCGAATGACACAATCGCAAAATTAAGCGGGAAACCCTATACATACCAACGTGGCTGCTTTTAAACATGATAAACGAATTTTAAAATTATGATTCGGGTACACTTATTATTAACGTTCCTGTTCCCGCCACTTGATGAAGGACGATTCTGAAGACTTTATGATTGCTTACGGGAACTGGGTGGACTATGTACAAAGTCTATGGGGATTTTATAATCTCGTAGTGAACGGGTTAAAGAACAAATAAAAATGTATTGGAACATAACAGCCAATCCCTAATTATACCTGACATATAACCATTGCCATAGGTGGGCATGCATGAACATGAAGGCATACAACAGCAAAAACTGCAAAAAATAACACCTGCAACTAATAAAGTATTAGCAATAAATTTTACCATAACAAACATCAATATTAATAGATGTATCACATGCTTACCCAAATGGTTCAATTTCGGCCCCTTTTCTGTAGAAATGTCCCAAAGTTGACATTTTCGGAATAAATTCAAAAACACGTTGACGTTTCCGCGATCACGCCAAGTATATAGTCGCCGATTTTGCTTATTTCGCGCGGGCGGGCGCGGAGGCCGCATGCACAGCGAAAATGTACCGTATACGAATTCGGATACGGCGATCGCCGATAGTATCCGAATTCGGATACGCTATGCGAATGATAGGGAAATTGCGTGCGCGCACAAGTGCAGAGTCCGCTTGTTTTTCAGCAATAACAGTCGATGTTTCGATGATTGCGGGCGTGCTTCACGCAGTTTTACGGCAGAAGACAGAGGAGCAAGAAAAAAAGGAACCCAAAGTCCACATTTTGTGAGTATGACATGACATTTTGAGATACAAATTTTGATGAAAAATTAATCAAATATGTCACCACCTATTCATGAAATTAATGACTGTAGATAGTCTGTAATTTGATTTTTATTTGGTTCAAAAACAGGTTCTACCAAAAGTAACACTTGTGTAAGGTAAATGGTTATACCAGAACCATTTACAGTGTAGATGTGAATTATACCAAATCAATAACGTGAATGTGGAGAACAGCACGCACAGAAAGTCGAATTTGAATGACATATTAACGAATTGACGGCTTGACTGGTATTACCTGTTTTCTATCCAACGTCATCATGTAAATTCTCATTCCAGATCTAGAATAGCAAGTGCGAGTCCTGTTTGGTCGACAAAAAATATAAATTAGACTATGAGAAGAGGTTCATTTAGTAAATGTATCATGAACAGTTTTCACAAAAGTCTGAAATCTGGGGTCCATTTGATGAAAGGCTCTTCACTATTTACGTTACACAACCTTTGAATAACTAAATTATTTTATCACAAAATTCACAATGTTAAACGTTGCATGACAGCGTCTTATTAGCTAATGGGCCAGTTACAGTGGAGGCCGCGATGGGCTGCTACTACCAACCAGTCCTGCCATTAGCTGCGAATAAACAATATAACCTATGAAAGGCGAATCATGTCAAAAACAATCAAACGTTCTAATCCAATGCAGTTTTCACAATAAACTCGGCCTAATTCTCATTTATCG
>JBAMJV010006064.1:72500-91672 GCA_037951105.1 Echinarachnius parma
TTGCTTCAGGAACATCTGAACAATCCATTATTGTATCCGATGGGAATACATGTTGACCCCAACATTGTATTTTTAATACCTACACATTTTACAAAATATACCAAAGTGGCTTTTTGATGATCACTATGTTGAATTATTTTTTTACCCGAACAACACATTTACAATTTTTTCATGAGAAATGTGTAAAGCAACTATTATAAGTGTCTCGAGGGCGCCTTCTTTTTAGGTTGTTTCCGAACGTTGTGATTATATAGAACTTTGCATAATTTGATGATTATATTATATTTTGCAGTTCCTAGCCTGCAGAGATTGAAGGTAATACACAAAGATCAAGTATATGAATAGATTATTTAGATAAATTATTTGCTATACGTCCATATACAAACTAATTATAGCGACTACAAGCATGATAAAGAAACGTTATGTTGTGCAAGTATATTTCATAAGTAACTTGATAATTATGTGCATGCGTTGTTCAGGTACTTGAATAGTTATAATACAAGGTTCGATTTATTTAGCACCTATTATAATACAGTATCAACTGTGAGCTTGTGTTCTTTTTCCGATTTATTTCCTTATTGCTTATGACATATTATACAGCAAACCTTAGTTCAAGTCAAAATAAGTGCATTACATTTTCACCTAGGTTATGTCCCTTAAAACGAAAGTATTCATGAAGATATCAAAATACGATATACCTCATAATAATAATATACACATGTGCAAATAGCGGATACAAATATACTTTGTTCATAATTCTATACATGTGTGTTTTTTTTAGCTACGTGATTCTTTGAACAAACTATCGTACATACACAATTGTATACTAAATATATGTTTCTATTAATTCCGCTGTTGTAATGTTGTAATGTACGTACTATCAATACAAATGAATATACACTAACCACAATACAAGTTACATTATTTACTCAGATATATATATATATATATCCGTACGTACCATCAATACAAATGAATATACACTAAACCACTATATACATTTTATACAAATATATATAAACCCCTCACAAAAAGTTCCGCAATTCAAATCTGAGCGTTCATATGTCTCCTATGACTTTATTACCGTTCATGAATTTGGTATCATTGGAAAGCTTGCACTCCCTCCTTTACATTGATATGACATTTGCTATGAATATTCTATCATGGAATGTGCATGACACCCGAATATGGGGCAAAGTCAAAAGTGAAATGTTCAGTGTACCCTCCTTTTGTTGGGAGAATAAAGTGTTCTGAATGATGTTAAAGGGATCTAGTAACTTTGTTGACATGTGCAAAAAGTCATGAGTGGTTGATACAATGTATATAGTTGTTATATGATGTGTCCACTGGGTGTTGTATGCAAATTTCAAGTTAAATGGACGTTATATGGCCGAGTAATGAGCAAAATGCAAAGTGATATTCACTAATTCATCGCACTCACTTTGTACACGGTTCTGACGATCCATTGGATAATTTGACATCTGAACACTTCAATCGTAAATATCTTTTTAACGAAAGGGAAATATGAACAACCGAAACCTGTCCCATGCTTTTATTCAAGAGGGAGATACAGATATGTAGATATCCTGAAGCAGGCGCGCCGGAAGCAGTTTTGGATTGGGGGGCAAAGTCCTTAGGGGGCTCAAGATTTGTTTGTGTAGGGGCTCGTGCCCAACCACACTCACATGCAGGGTTGCCAACTTTGGGCCAGTGAGACATTGCGAGGGAGCGAAATGACTGAGCGGGGGGAGGGTGTGGGAGGGGGTTTCTCCCCTCCCACGGTAGGGAGCTTTTGCATTTTTGGACTTGAAATTGTGCAATCTGGTGCATACTTAGATAGGAAATTCGGGCTTAAGATTCACTGTATCTGGGAAAGCGTATTATGGTCTGATCGACCAGAAATGTCAAGTATATTTTTCACGAAGAAAACAAATAATTGACACACACTAATAATTATACACCCCAACACTTACACAAATATTGTATTTAGTGTCATACACAGTTCCAACATAAATTATATGCCACATTATTAAAGATGCAACAACATAGCCTACAGCCAATGAGTCCCGAGGGAGCGAAGCGACCGAGGGCTAGGACAGAGCCAGAGGGGGAGGGTTTGGGAGGGGATATCTCCAAGGGGAAGATTTTGAATTTATATAATTGAAATGGTGTAATTTGGTGCACGTCACACAAGCAGCCAGAGCAATGCCAGCCTACACGGGAACTACGTGGCCCGGTAAAGAAAAAGTGTACTCACCCAGACCATGCGCAAGTTAATACACAACAAACTGAGATAATCCGTTCGCGCGCGAAGCGCGCAGCGAAAACTTTAAAATGGATGTATGAATTAGTTTTTGAACGTTAGATTAACAAGTTTTAGCTCATACATTTTATTTTTTCTTTCCCACTCTTCTTCTTTTGTTTTCCTCTTTTTTTGGGGTGAGGGGGGCTTTTTTTTTTTTGGGGGGGGGGGGGGGAAACGCGTTTTGCCCCCCCCACCCACTTTTTGGATGGGGGGGGGGGGGTGGCCGCCCCCCCCCCCTGCCCCCCCCCCCCCCCCCCCCCACTTCCGGCGCCTATGTCCTGAAGGCCTTGGGAGACACATTAATTCTTAACGTCTTTTTAATCTTATTGATGTGTTTCTTTGGGTTTAGCTAGGAGTCATGATGGTTTATTCTTGAAAATCAAGATAGGTATGCTGGAGACCTTGCGAATCAGACCCATCGTCATCGAGGTGTATGTCTTGATCGTGCTGATGAAATTGGTATGATTCTTCCCGCATACCATGGTAGGTGTGCTGAAGCCCTACGGAATCGGTCATGCCGACCTCGTGCAAACCAGAGGTGGATTTGTTGGTGTTGATGCTTCCGATACATTGATCGTGAGGAAGATGAGACGGTTCTCTCATATCATGGTAGGTGTGCCGAAGCTCTTGTGAATCAGTCATATCGCCACCGGGCAACTCGACGGTAGAGGAGTCGGGTTTGGTACTACTGACGCAATGGCCATGTTGTTGATTTTGAGGTGGTTGCTCTCTCATATCATGGTAGGTGTGTTGAAGCCCTTGTGAATCAGTCATATCATCATCTTCCAACTTAAAGGTGGAGGAGTCGGGTTTAATGCTACTGATATGTTGATCGTGAGGAAGATGAGACGGTTCCCGCATATCGTGGTAGGTGTGCTGAAGGCCTTGGGTATCAGCCATATCGCCATCGGGCAACTCGACGATAGAGGAGCCGGCGTTGGTACTACTGATATCTGCATCGTGTCGATGGTTAGATGTTTGTTCTTGCATATCTTGGTAAGTGTGCCAAAGCCCTTGTGAGTCAGTCATATCGCAGTCGGACAACTTGATGGTGGAGGAGTTGGTTTTAGTGCTACTGACTCGTTGGCCATGTTGTTGATTTTGAGGTGGTTGTTCTCGCATATCATGATAGGTGTGACAAAGACTATCGGGAGCTGATATTTCTCCATCTTTGCCTCTTGGAGAAAAGGAGTGGGTCTTTGCTCTGATATCATTGTCTCTCTTTGGAACGAGATATCCTTCATCATCGATTCCACTTCCAACAAGACTGGGCTCGCCATTTGTGCCATCATTCAGATGATTAGCTGATTTATCTCCGGTAGTAAAGTATGTGTGCTGGAGAGGTTCAGGTAAGGTCATGTCTTCTTCTGATGACTCTTTGGAACCGGATGAGGATGATTCATCATCTATTACATGTAATGAAGTAGAGCTGGCTTCGCTCGTATCTAGGGTCCATTTTCTTGTATTCCTGGTGGAAGGTCGGGGAGTGGGAAGGGAATCATCATTTCCCTCACATCCATGATACGTGTGCCGAAGCGAGACACTTGCAAACTCGACTGTACCCTCATGATCGACAGACTTAGTAGTGAAGGAGGAAGAATTCCTTGTAAGGGCCTCCATTTCATCTGGAGCTTCGTAAGCATGGTGTACTAGATCGTCAGGTTCAGCTTTGTGGCGAATGCTTCCGTCGAGGATCTTACAAGGGACGAGCTTCACGGATGCCTTTGAAGACCTCTGTACCATTTCCGCAATTTTTCTCTCTTCCTTTAGTGTAACGAGGTACCCTTCGTCGTCAAAGACTCTTACCGACTTCAAATCCGTAACTGGATTTTGAGGATTTGGCTCAAGACTTATCGTACTCTCAATTGTTGGAGACAGCCCTCCAGACAGAGGTCTGTCCGGCTGATCTGCGTTATCTTCTTCTTGGTTATTCGTATCCATTGCTTCAGTTACTTTTCTTTGCACTTTATTGGCAAGAGGATCAGGGACTGGTGCATAACCATACTGCACTTGTGCATCTTTTCCAAATGTGGATAAATTGACGGTGTTACTAAAGCTAGTACCTATCGATTCAACCTTCCAAGACATCTCTGGTAGTCTGTCAAAATCGGGAATAGCTTCATAGATGTTGCAGGTTGATTTTGCGTCGTAGGTAAAATCTGGATCTCTGTCGTTACCGGGTGCGTTATTCTCGAGACCTTCTCTAAACGGACGTAGGCCTACACCTTCTCCGGGTGTCGATGGGGTATCTGGTAGAGACCTTGTTACTTCGTAATACTTCTGCAAATGAAACAAACAATATAATCATGTAAGCATTTGCATGCAGCCCTGCACAAGGAGATACTAATGGTATCGTATTTGTCCCAAACAAGGAAGCCCTTATGAAGAACTAAAATACAAGGAGATGTATTGTATGAAATAATAAATTATAGCTCTTTATTGTTACCAAGGTTACAGACTTAATCTTGTTTAGTGTTAATAAACCTTTCATATTATCTGGATTTTCAATTCATACATTTAAACATTGGTTTCATTGTTAGGTATGTGTTTTTCATGGTTACCCACCGTCTGATTCAAATCCTGTAGACTTCTTCTCCGCTTCAGATGCGCCCATCGGATGAAGATCAGCAGGAGTATCACAATTGTGACAGAGAGCGCCGCAAGTATGATTCTGGTAGTTAGTCCAACATTGGTTCTAGCTGTAAACAAAATATGCCATTCAAAAGTAAACAATATTTGTAATCAAACAATATTCGCTTTTGTTTTAAGTATTTTGCAACTGGTTTGATTGTAGTCAAAGGGTTATATATTGCAGATATTGAAGACATTGGAGGACACATCTACAAAGTTAATACTAACCATGTTTCTAGCTATATTCCTACCTGTATTTCCAGCTTCTGCCGAGTCTGTTGGCTTTGCGTTTGTCATGCCACTGTTCATATTGCCATCGAATTCACCGTTGTTTCTATTCTGTGGGCCAATGGATGTTGTCAAATTCGAAGCATCTGAGTCGGATTCAAGCGTAGTCGTAACCTTGACAACTAAAATGAGAAAATATAACGTTTAAAATACATTACATTAGTATACAAATAATGAATGTTTACGAGTGCAATGGTACGAATATTTGCATTAAGTGAAAGATGGAATGTTGTTCCGTTCAACGAGGCGGAGCCGAGTTGAATTGAACATTTCATCTTTCACCGAATGAAAATATTCGTACCATTGCATGAATAGAAAAAATTAATCTTTATTTGTTTTATATGACACCTAGGTGTAATAACTTCAAATAGATCCTTAAATAGATCCGTTTCATTTGATATGTTTTGGGAATTTACACTTTACCGCCCCTGTCCCAGCTCTGGCAAGCTTTGCGCGCTAGTTTCTTATTAGACGTGTCCACACCATCGATATACACCACTGGATATAGCAACAACGCCCTCATCATGAAGCCAGCGACAGTGTCTGAAATATCTAAAAGTGCACCTAAGAAATAAAGTGCACCATTCACTTGCGTGTTATATTGACCATTTTCAACGACGGAAAATCACATTATTGTGCCATCTTGAGTTCCACTTGATGGAATGAAAAGGAAATTTCATTATCATAGAAGAGCTCGTTATTGGTGAGTAAATGTATTAGGTCTGAGAAAATGCATCATTTGCGCAATTTATTCACTTGTTTTCTTTCGTGTTATATGTGCCCCATTTACTGTGAATTGTGTTGGGTTTTGTGCAGTTCTGCCCGAAATAGTCTTTTAAGAGGCGAATCGCGCAGATTTTGTCACATTTGTGGTATACATTTATAAGTTTGGGTTATTAATAAGATTTGAACTCTCCTATCTTCCTATATCATATCTCACGAATCAATTATGTTATCTTATCGCAAAGACTAATAGTTTGTGACTTGTGTATTTGTGTATGGTTTAATAGCATATCTGATTTCGGTCACGCATATTCAAAACGGGTAAACTGGCTTCACAGTGTTATTATTACTTTTTATTGAATTTATGCTTTAGAAAATCACTTAATTAAATGGCCAAAGTAGGGCTAGTGACCAAACAATAAAGTCTTTAACTTAGCCTTAGGGCAAGTAAAATTTCAGAACACACGATTGAAATTATATTATTTATGAATGTGAATGTAAAATGATAGTATACTAGTATATCCATGGACAATAATTGTCGTAGCATATTTTTTTAATAGACACTGTGGTCCAATGAAAATTTAAGAGTCTGTATCTATAGTTTGGTATTATTTGTTTGATCTAAAATATAAAACCAGAATTTAGATATAAAGTGCTCAGTTTACCGTGTCTGCATTGCCTTGCATATATATAAAACTAAAGACTTTTTAAAATCTTTTTTCTCTTTCTCTAAATTAGATTCCTGATCAGATGCCCACTTCTCACTGGCCATCAACTGCATTCTAGGCTGTATACAGCAGCAGCTGGATTCGACTTCAAGCCAGCAGCATAAATTGATCTCGAATCCGTTGATCTTCGGGGTTCATGTACGTGCTGTAGACATACAACACAACGATCATCATGCCAGCTTGTGTCACATTAAGCTGCAGTTGACGGGGCCAAAGCTACGGAATCAGCTTTCTATTCTAAACTGATTTTAGGGTTAGGGTTAGGGTTTAGACACGAATGAGATGTACATAGTGGCATACGGTACCCAGGTGTTTTTTTAAGGGAGCGGGGGTTATTTCGTCAGGCAATTTTCTGAGTCCGAGACCGAGACCATTGGTTGAGAGTCGTACAAGCGGGGATGGGGGAGGGGGGGGGGGGGGGGGGTCCGTAGAACATCTTCGAAGCCGAGGCTGAGTACCTTAACAAATTTCAAAACTGAGACCAGGATTATTCCAGGATTATTCGCAATTTGACTCAAAGGGGGGGGGGGGGGGGTCAGTTTCTTTATATATATTTTGGTGTTCCCTCGCATATTTCCCTAAGTTGATTTCTATTCTTTGGGTTTATGTCAGGTTTATAATAGGTTCTGACCATACGAGCAATGAAAACTAAGGGGTTTCAGGGACGAACACCAAACTACGGTTTTCTATATCTCAGTCGGTAAGAGTGCCTGTCTTTTTTATTCATAAATTTCTCCTTGGTCGGGTGTTAAATTAGCCTGTAGTGCTCTACATCATCAGGCAGCTTTGGCTAGTATGCTCCCCTGGGAGTTGAGTGCACAAGATAATTGTGTGGGTTTGAACAGTACATGATGACCAAGGGGAATTATGTGCTTTGAATAGGGCACCTAGATACGTACATGGTGCTAAATAAATGCTATATATTATTATATATGAAATGAACATGTGCATATTGACTCTGAAATAGAAAACAACAACAGTTGTAATTATATTTTATGACATTACCAATTGCCTCTTTATTTGTATGACCATGCAGGACCCCATAGCAGAAAGACATACAATCGTGACTTGCAATTGAATGTATAACTGTATCTCTTTCTGCAATGGGACCTATATATGTTTCTTTATGCTGCATTATGTGTGTATTTGTTTGCTTGTCAGTGCTCGCGCGTGTGTGTGTCATCTGAATTTGTGCGCTTTGGTAATTAAGTCAGCTTTGCCAAGTCAAAGGAGTGAAATAGATATACTGAGTATAAAAATGGAGGATATGAGGAATGTGAAGATATATAAAGGTGATTGATTGTGATTTTAGAATAATAATTAGTATACAAATTATAAGCACATATTTCCCAATGTTCAGTTTTACTTGTCAATTATTGAGGGCCAACAGCAACCATATTATACAAGTATTTAGTTCGACATTTTCGAGGCCGAGACCACGCACTTTTTGATGCCGAGACCATGCAAATGACGGTCGAGACCGCTAAAATTTGGTCTCGAGACCAGTTTAAATTTGAAAGGGGGGGGGGGGGGTTCAAACCCCCCAAAACAGTCATTTTTTGGTCAAGGGAGGGGGGGGGGGTTTGAACCCCCAACCCCCTCCCCCCTGGGTACGCCTATGATCATGAGGGTAAAAAATATTAGTTGGAGGGAACACAAAACAAAACCAGAGATCTATGGTAACATTCCACCCATCTCTACCACCGTTGCTCATCGCCGAACGAGATTCGCTGGACACTGTGTTCTCGGTGAAGGCATCACACGGTAAGAGTGTGTCTTGAAACAGATCCATGATGTGAACGAACTTGACAACATATGAACACAAACATTGACATTGAAGCATAATTTCTTTCTTCTTGCCCACAATGCAAATAATTCGCAATAATATGTATACAGTAATGTATTTATTGCATTTTTAATACATCTGCTACTATTTATTATATTCTCTAGACATCCAATACTTTTTTACGTTTTATCCGTTAAAGTTCGTTTATACATTGTGTACATAATTCATTTGTTTTTTATAACTTTGTTTTAAGTGTGTAATTCATATTAATTTGATTTGTGTGTCTTTTGTAATGTCTTGTCGTGCTCGATTTGTACAATGTCTCAATGAAAAACATGTATCTGTATCAACCTTAAGAGAATTTCTGTCACCATCAGATCCCCAAAGTACTAATAACTTCACCAATAAAAGTCACATTGTACACCAGATGAGTTCAATACATTTATATCAAAGAAATTGCCTGATAATGATGTCAATAACAAATTATCATTTATCAATATTAATTGTAGAAGTCTCCAACATAGTTTTGATGCATTGTCTGTACTTATGATGTCATTACGTAATGCAGGTTTCGATCATTGGTGTTTCAGAAACATGGCTAAGGGATGAAAATTCGCAATATTCTCTGTGCAATTTAGACAATTATGAATTTGTGGGAAATAATAGAAGACTTGGACGTGGAAGAGGTGTTGGTATTTTTATTCGTAAGGACATTAATTTTAAACGCCGCACTGATTTGGATATTAATGAATCATTTTTAGAAAGTATTTTTTAAATTGAAATTGAACATTTTAATTCAACAATTTTAAAATGTGTTATGTATAGGCCACTCGGCCAACCAGTGGATGATTTTTTAATATCTCTCGATAATGTTTTTAATATTGTAAATGTGGAAAAGAAATTATTCTATTTAATGGGCGATTTTAATATTGATTTATTAAATGTTGGGAAGGTGCAATCTGTTAACGATTTTGTATCTATTTTAATGTTATATTCTATGATTCATTTTATAAATGAACCAACTCGTGTTACTGACAGGTCTTCATCATTATTAGATAATATTATTACAAATGACTCTTGCCATATTTACTCTGGAATATTATTAACTGACATTTCTGACCACTTCCCGGTATATTGTATTTGTGATACTGATATTCACAAAAATATCCCTGAAACTGACTTTTATAAACGCGATATAAATGAAAATAATATTAGGATGTTTTTGCAATTATTGTACTCAACAAAATGGTATTTATCTAGTGATGTGAATAGTAGTTATAATAGCTTTGCATTTAGATTTATGAAATTGTATAATCTGTGTTTCCCTGTGAAATTAGTTCGTATGAAATTTAAGCGTAAAAATAAACCTTGGATTACAAATGAAATTATAAAGTTGAGTAAGAAACAATATAGATTATATAAATTGTATATTAAAAATTCAAATGATTATAGAAAAGAAGCATATAGAATAATTCGTAATAAATTGAATGAATATGATCAAGATTGAAAAAAGGAAATATTTAAAGAAAAGTTTTGAAAACTCTATGGGAAATATGAAGAAAACATGGGATATTATTAACAAAGCAATGGGAAAAAAAATGTAAGATGACTAACATTCAAGAGATTAAGAAAAATGATATAGTGATAATTGATAAAAAATTATATTTCTAATAGTTTTAATAAATATTTTGTAGATGTGGGGTATAATCTGAATTGTAAATTTAATTGTTTTGATGATTCGGAGTGTATTAAGTATATTGATGTGAATGACAAGTCTTTTTTCTTTAAACCTGTAACTAGTTCAGAAATTATAGATATTGTTAAAAAATTTGAACCAGAACGTCAATGACGTAGCGCTCATACGGCATCTCGCAACATCAAATATCGCAAATTTCATGTGGTACACTTTTCAACTGGTCAAAAAATAAAAATTTGATGCCCTGGAAGGGACATAAAAATGAAAAAATAAAAAATTAGAGTGAACAAAATATAAATTTGACGCCCCGGAAGGGACATGGGAAAAAAAAAAAAAAAAAAAATAAAATTTACCATAATTAATTAATGGAGATAAATTTCAAAATTCTGTGTAGAAGTTTAGTGTACCAAAGTAAGCTCTACCAGATAAAGCAAACCAAATCAAAATCGGTCGAGAAATGAAGGAGAAGAAGCATTTGTTGTGATTTCGAATAAATTTGCATAAATTACCATAGATAATGAATTTCACGATTCTGTGTAGAAGTTTTAAATCCCCCTCCTAGCCCTATCTTATGAAACAATCAGAATCAAAATCGGTTCCAAAATAACGAAGAAGAAGCATTTTGAAAACTGTGGACGGACGGACTGAAGGACGGACGGACGGACGACGGACGCCACACCATGGCATAAGCTCATCGGGCCCTTCGTGCCGGATGAGCTAAAAATAATACAAGTGCTGGATACGATGGTATTGATGTTACAATTTTTAAAAGATGTATTTATTGTATAAGCAATCATGTATGTGCAATATTTAATCAGTGTCTTGAACAAGGAATATTTTCCAGATAAAATGAAAATTGCAAAAGTGATACCTGTTTTTAAAAATGGAATGTCTGAAATAATGTCTAATTATCGCCCTATATCCGTTTTAACAGTTTTTTCAAAAAGTTTAGAGAAATGTATGTATAATAGATTATATGCGTTGTTAACAAAGTGCAATATTATTAATAATAATCAAGATGGTTTTAGAGCTGGACATTCTACTACATGTGCAATAATTGATTTTATTCATAAGGTAGCCTCAGCAATAGATAATAATGAAGTTACGCTTGGATTGTTTTTAGACCTTAGTAAGGCATTTGATACGCTAGACCATCATACGTAATACTGCTGGTGAAATTATATCAATATGGAATAAGAGGAATTAGTTTAGATCTGTTTAAAAGTTATTTGTTACATCGTCAATAATTTGTTTCTATTGCTAATGAAAAATCAAATTACCAAAAAATCAAATGCGGAGTACCTCAAGGATCAATATTAGGCCCTTTATTGTTTATTTTATATATTAATGATCTTCCTAGTGTGTCGAAAATGTTAAAATCAATTTTATTTGCCGATGATACAAGTATTTTTTTTTATCCCATCCAAATTTTCAATCACTTCAAGATATTTTTAATCGAGAAATTAAGTTAATAAACACATGGTTTTCTGTAAATAAATTGTCAATTAATATAAGTAAGACACATTATATGATTTGTACTAATAAAAAATGTGACAACAATTCGTTTGTGTAATACAGAAATTAAACAAGTCTCTTCACAAAAATTTCTTCGTATAATTATTGATAATAAATTAAAATGGACTAATCATATAAATGCTGTTTGTAATGTGTTATCGAAAAATATTGGTGTTATGTATAAATTAAAATCATTTCCTAAATGTATATTAAAGATGATATATAACAGTTTGATATTACCATTTTTGTATTATGGAATACTTGCATGGGGGAATGCATATGAAATTCATGTTATGAAAGTAATTTTATTTCAAAAACGTGCAATACGTATTATTTGCCATACTTCTTATCTTGCTCATACACATCCACTTTTTAAACAAATGAAAATATTGAATTTTATCGATATGTATAATTATCAATGTGCAATTTTTATGTTCCAGTACTATTTACAAATCCTTCCCAAATCACTTTTAAAGTTGTTTATTCTAAATTGATATATACACCATTATAGTACTAGAAATGCAGATAATTTTCACTTGCCTCTTGTACATAAAACATCATATAAACGTACAGTTATATATAATGGACCTTGCTTATGGAGTACTATACCTCGTGAAATACGTGAATTGAATTTTGTCAACACTTTTAAATATGAATAAAAAAAATATTTGATGGACCAATATTGATGCTAACTAAAGATTTCAATGGTTGTTAAATTCATTATTATATATTGTACATGTATTTGTTATTTGTTTTACTTGTTATTCTAGCTTAAATTAAATCATAAGGCTTTTTATATTTGACTATTTTGGTCAGCCACATATAAGGACTCCTTTCTGGCTGCTACCAGCCTAAGCAATTTCCTTGTGTTTTTAACAATTTTCTATTCATGTTCTGTAAATTTATTCTGTGTTTTTTGTGTTTTCCTATGTTAAGTAATTGTAATTGTGTGATACTTTGTATACTGCTTTTTATCATGTATGTATTTTATTACTTTGGCTAACTAAACTGAACTGAACTGAACTGAACTGTTTTAGGGCCACAGACCAAGTAATCTCGGATGTGATCTGCATGAGACTCCCATGTCCTAATAGAGGAAGGAGACCTATAAACTATATGGACTGCATTGCAAGAGACATCCAGCGTGAAACTGGGATCTTGCAGACATTGATGATGGATAAAGATAAATGGCGTTGCATTGTGAACTCAATCTCGGATGCGTCCGCTTAGTAGTAGTAGTAGTATTTTTAACGCGCGCTGGCGCTTGCACAAAACAACTACATGAAAGTTCCATTTCAAATTTATGACGTCAAAATCGTGCAATAGAGCACGAATGTCATGTGACATGAATTAAATCAATCACATTGCGAGAACATTCTAAGGTGTTATATAATAGTGAACAATTTTTTGTTGAATGGATTGCTGCAAGGTTAACGATTGCTTGAAGTCAACAATGGGGAAAATATTTATCATAGGTATACAGCGTGAGGCAAGAAAAGCTGCGACTTATGCAACCTAACAGGCATAACAGCAAGGGTGGTTACGCATCCCCTCCTTACATGCCTTATCACCATACCCATGACTCTGCTTAGGCCCAGTGCAAACATGCAGAGCCGGTGTGGTGCGAAATCCGTGACCTGCGAAATCCGTACCCAGTCGCAAATGCGCATGCGCTTAGACAGATTATGGTGCGTGTCTTGCGAAAATCGTGACCATCTTTACGCCGCAATTTCATGCTAATACACAATCGACGCATGTTTTATCAAGTCTTTAAATGACGTGAATGGAGTTTCTTAATCCACCGTCGGGTTTTGACAACACTTTGTGCCGCAAGGAGGCATTTTGCATGCTTAATTACGACTGGGAACGATTTTCGCAGGCTTGTTTACTAGTTTATGCGCATGCGCATTTGCGACTGCGTACGGATTTCGCAGTGCGTACAGATTTAGCGTGACACCGGTTCGACCCGATCCGACAGGTTTTCAGTCAGGCTAATCGGATCAATCGAATACGATTCGACATGTTGAATTGGTCCCAAGTGAGACAACACACACTGACCCGATAAGACTGAAAACCAGTCGATTCGGGTCAAGTTGATATTTGGATCTAAATATATCTGGTATAATTTACCTGCCGTAAAGCCGATCAAGAAGCCGGATTTAGTACCCTCGCCATCACTTGAGAAGATCACCGTAAGCGACGAGCTATATGACGTAAAATCCAAAGTTGCATGCCCGTTGCCATAGTAACCACTAAGATGCTTCCATCGCGGTGAACTTAAAGTGAAGCTTTCAACGTTTTGCCCAATGTGTAGAAAATCTGCTCCCGATTCCGTGTCGAATTTGAATAACTGAGTCTCGATGAAGGAATGTTCAGGAGCTCGGAGATGCCAAATGTTGTAGGCATTGTTCGGATAACTCTCATGAACGTTGGTTGAACTTATGAACACTTGTTGTCCATTGGTAAGGGCCTCTTCTGTTTAAAACAATGAGTACAAGATTGACGTACTGGCACATAATAACATGAAGAAATAAACTGATGTATGCAGCAATATCAGACGTGCTCTTTATCAGTATACATATTGATTTATACGTGGAATTCAACACTTTGATGATATGATAGCATGTATAACAGTAAGCAAATAATGATGCTTCCTACACGATTGAATGTTTGGTAACATCCCTTGTAAACATTGGTCTAAACTTGTAATACCATACATAAACAAGATATTAGGGTTTGGGATTGGTGTAGCCTTACCCGTTAAGTTCACTGAAGTTACTACTATCCGAACACGAAGAAGTCTGTCTCTATCTGGGAAGTGAATCCTGATCCAGGCGGCGTTGCTGACCGATGTGACGTCACTGGGAATGGTTCTTCCGCTAAACTGCGCTATTCTGGTATCATTATCCGTGCCAGAACCATCACCGATCTCCATGACCTCGCTGTGGTCTTTGAAACAAAGGTGTTCGAAGGAGAGGCTGATTCTGTGATCGAACGACGTGTTGAAGATCAGCAAAGTCCATTCTGACATCGTCGTGCCAATGGTAATCGTTGAATTCATTGAATCATCACTTTCGGTAGAGATAGCGAGACTGGATTTCCCAGGAACAAAATAATAATCTGCCAAATTAAAAGATGTAGGAAAATGTCTCATCTAAGGCAATGATGTGGCTATTAGCTACCAAGCGAGGGTAATGGGCGAGTTTGGGGAATTTACTCCGCATGCTTACTGGATACAGCTATTGAATAGTTGATTTTGGGGGAATTTCACACCTCGTTAACCATAATCTCACATCACTGGTACTCATGGTAACGATGTTTTTCACGTTGCGAGAGTGAATTTATCAACAACCTCAGAAAGAGGGTAAACTTTCCTGAAGCTAATATAAAGAAACATAAATAAACACATAACCATTCACACTCAAAATCAATTTACTGACAGTTGTAGCACGTTCATGTGTATTTGTTTATTTGCACCTAAAGACATGAAAGATGGTAAACTTAGTATCGTGTTTAATAACGTTAGACTATACATTTATTAAATCCATCACCCACGAGTCCAAAATACTAATGATTCAAATACATATGATTTATTTTAGTAATTTCATTGCCCTATATGGTCACTGGGTAAGGAGAAAATCGGATATTAAGCTGTCGCTATCCCGTCCTTCCATGCATACTGTTTGAAAGGAGATACTTACGATTCATGTTTGAAGAGATAGACATATTATCACGCCTGAAAGCACGCATCCGTATGGCAAACCCTCTTCTTGTACCAGTCCAATCACTGCTGAATATTATCTTGAATGACGACCCCTTTGGAGTAAGCTCAGCCTCCAAGCCTTCTGGTTTGTCATGACCGCTGAACTTTTTCCACTTGTAACAAACGTCACCGCTGATTGAAAACTTGTCCACACCATCCCCAAAGTAGAGGTAGTCTCCGCCCCCCATTAATTTGAAGCTCTCTACATTGGCAAATACAGAGAGTCCATCGGGAACACGCATGTCCCATAATTTAAAGGCATTGTGTGGATAGTTGTTAGGGTGGTTTGGTGTTTCAATAGAAAAGTCAACGCCCTCCTCCAACAGTATGATATCTGTAATTAAAACAATATTTTGTTTTATATAATACACCATTCAAAGAACTACTATACTGGATATTCATCATCAAGGGATCAAGTAACTTTGTCAACTGTGCAAAACTTGACGAAAGGTTGATAAAATGTGTATTTGCTGATCCAATATATCTATACCGGGTACATTTGTGTGACAGTGTCTCTTTAATTTGATAAAGATTAATACAAAGTTCCTAAATTAAGTTCTTCCATCACTCGATGGCCACATCTTCATCTGCGCAAACCGTGCCGCCACACTGCAAAATATGGTCCATTGTCTGAGTCTCTTTGCAGTTGCATAGAGTATCTTCTTTATGATGGGCATAGCCCAATCTTGCCACGTTGGCCTTATGCCGCCCCATTCTCGTTTGCATGCGGTTCAGGCATTGCCACGCTGGCCACTTCAGGTTTAGTCCTGTGATGAGCAGACGAGTATGGGCTTGACAGATGGTGGAGGATTCTGCTCAGGTGGCGGGATGGAATCGAAGAAGCTGTGTCGGGATACAAGGCGTATATGGGGTGGTTGGTAGCCGTATAACATGTGTATGTCATTTGTTGCCTGCTTCATCCGTGCCTTTAGGCAGGTATAAGAGCTAGTATAAGTGCGTCTTTGGTCTGGAGATCCGATGCCAGCGAGGTGATACATCTCATCAACTGTGTTAGTTTCAGGCAGCCTCTTGTCTTTCGATATGTGTTGAGTGTGGTGTCAAGCTTCTTCACATGGGCTGGTCTGCTCCATTCAGGGCAAACATATTCTGCGGATGACATGCAGAGGGCAACAGCTGCAGTTTGGCAGTTTGGGGGTCAGCGTCGTAGTGTGTAGTAGCTAGCTTTCCGATGATGGCATTCTTCGAGATTCTACTTTGCCTATTGTCTTCTCGATGACTGTGCTCTTATAGGAAAGGTGCGATCGAGTTTTACACCTAGGTACACTGGATGCTCGCAGTGGTTGAGCTGCACATTGTTCCACTCTAGCTTCAGTTCTCTTTTTTGCCTGCTTGTTCTTCAGGTGGAAGACACCCACCTGAGTCTTGGATGGGTTTGCCCGTAGTTAGTTTGCTCTGTAGTATTCCAAAAAGCTTGCGACCGCTGTGTTGAGGTGGGGTTCAACAGCTTCGAAGGTACTATGCTGGGCTGAAATGCAGGTGTCATCTGCATAGATGAAGTTTCGAGTGTTCTCAGTTCATGCGATGTCAGCCGTGTAGATGTTGTAGAGTGTTGGCGCCAGGACGCCCCCCTGACGAGACAGCTTTTCTGTTTCCGCCATATGCTCTTCTGTCCATCAAGTTCGACAAAGAAGCGTCTGTTCTGCATCATCTTCTGGATGAATTTGGTGAGTTTGAGTTCATTTGTGACGTCATGAAATTTTGTCAGTAGCCTTTGGTGTAATAAGCAGCAGATATATTCACAAATACTGCACCGGTCATGAGGTTGTTCTGAAAACCGTCTTCGATGTGTTGGGTCAGGTTGAGAAGTTGTCCCGCGGTTGATTCTCCAGGTAGGAAACCTGTCTGCTTACAGTTAAGATGGCTGTCAACGTGAGGCGCAATTATTTGAGAATAAAGTGTTTAAGCAGCTTGTATGTTTGGCACAGGAGCGAGATCTTTGGAAAGTTCTTGACTTTGTTTGAGAACTTATCTGGCTTGAGATTCGCAACGAATTTGATTCGGAGCCACTGTTTTGGGACACAGGTGTTCTCGATGCAGTTGTCGAACATGTCTAGCAGTCATTTCTGTTCTACAGGGCCCATGACCTTGAACTGCTCCGATCTAAAGTCGTAGATGCTTGCCGCCTTGTTGACCTGTAGGATGGAGATGCCTTTCTGTAGTTGAAATGCGACATGTTCTGGTCAACTCCAGGTAGTTTGTACCTGTTTGCATTAGTTGTCTTGGGGGCCTTTCCATTCTTCAACAGCTGCTGGTTCGCTACTTGGTCTGCCGTAACATAATGCTGTTGAGCTCGGGTGGTGAAAATTCCAAGTTGCGTATGGTAGCCCATGCTTTTCTTCTGCTATGTCTTAGGTCTGTCGCTTCAATCATGTGCTGCCATATCTGCCTGTGTCGTTAAGATATCCTTGAGATGAGCTCATCTCCAATGATGATGGTCCTCTGATGGTACTCTGAGAAGGGATATGTGTCATAGGCTGTGGTGTAGTTTGCGAGAAGCTGATGTGATTCTTTGTTGATGCCTGGGATCATATAGGCGTCGATTTCTTCTCGCCATTGGGGGGGGGGGGGGGGGGGGATGAAACGTCATTTCGACCATCATCGGCGAGAGAGTAAAGCGACCAACCTAGTATAGTAGTGTGTCCAGGATTTTATGACGGGGGGGGGGGGGGGTAGGGGACAAAATAGTTTGTAACCAAAATGACACCTAAATTAAAGTCAACGGGCATTTTCTGAGTTAGCTGTTTAGAAATGTTCAGATTATTAAGTGCACATTGCAAGCACCCTCCTGGATCCCTGAATTGAATCAGTCAAGGGATACTACCCTCATATTTGTAATCTCAATAGGGGGTCCAGGGGGCGGAGCCCCCGGAAGCTGTAAGATTTTGAATATCAAGAACTAAAGATGTTGTTCATAATTATGTAAATACGTAAAACGGTTACGTATCAAATAGTATGTTGAATGTTAGCTCATTTTTAGTGGGCATAGCGGGAAATCCTGATTAGGTGTGTATACAAGGGACTTGGTCAGATGGCATTAACCCCTTGCCCACGGGAACCGAGTGGGTTGTGTACATAGTCTATGTGGATTTCATAAACTCGTAGCGAATGGGGGTTCCAGGGGGCGCAGTCCCCGGAAAATTTTGGATTTGGGCAGTTTAGCACTCCAGATGTAGTTTAAAGGGATAGTTGAGTATTGGTCAAACTTAACTTTAGTAACCAAAACCTGCACGATTACGATACAAACTAATAGTTATAACTTCACCATGCTCGAAAAGTATACACAATTACAAACGACAAAGTAAAACCCCTGTTATCATTCAAAAAGAGCCGTTACAACTCGAATTAGTGTCAAATTAACTCGGCGCGAAGCACTAGCGTTGTAGGTCCTAATACGGGACTGTATAGTGCAGTGTGCGGTAATACGGGACTGTAGTGTAGTCACTGTGTGCGGTAATACTATACAGTAGTACGTGTATATTATGTATCGCAACCATCGAAGTATGACTCCAACACTGACTGCCGTTGACGCAACTCGCAAGCCCCATTCGCATTCGTTCGCCTTTCGTTCACAGTCGCGCTAACACACGGAGAGACTGGTCCATGAGGCGCATATATCACTGATTTTTTGCGGAATGGAAGGAAAAATCATAATCTTAATCCACCCGGTAGTTGGATCACATATTGGAGAGTAAATTGCTGGTAAGTACCGTATCATA